>PVLD010003504.1:0-120821 GCA_004027595.1 Dinomys branickii | reverse complement strand
ATATATAGTATGGATGGGTGGATGGATGGTGGGAAAGATGAATGAGATGATTGGAAGGATGCACAGAAGAATGAGTGGAAAAGTAGATGAGTGGTAGGTAGAAGAATCAGTGAGTGAGCGGATCTTTTCTGTCTGGACTTGTCTTCACGGTCACAGGGTCCTTACTGAGACCGCTCATGAGTGCTGTTTTCTGACTGGGTCAGATGAGACAAAGCATACAAAGTACTTGGCAAGTGCTCCGTAAACATTAGCTATGTTTATTATTTTAGTTGTTAACCACTATAGTATCTCAGCAGTAACATTTTGGATCATTTTTCTTTTCTTTATGTTCCACAGTGATCTTCTTTAATAATTATTTTTATACTAAGAACCACCCAAATAATTTTTTTAAACTTTTATTAAAGTTCAAAGTTTTACATCACACTCTACCACTCCTTGGACTTCAAAAGCCTCCCCAGATAAAGGAAAATCCAGTGACCAACTGGGACCCTGGCTTGTTCTTCCCAGGCACCCATCCTAAGCCACCCTCATGCCAGCCACACTCCAGAACCTGTGTTCCTTTGGAAGTGGGGGAAAGAACCCCTTGGACGCAGTGGCGAGTGGATACCGCAGCCCATCCTAGGAGAATAGGCCACAGCCCTCACCAGCAGCACACAAGAACCCAGGTTCCCTCCTAGCTCTCTGCTCCGAAGCTGAATACCTTCCATCACCTACCCCTCAAAACACAGTTACAATGTGCAAATTCCATCCCACGTCCCACCACAGAGCCACATGGATGGCTCCCAAAGACTAGATATCAAGGATGTTGCAAATATAACATTTACTCTGAAAAATTCCAGGTGTACCCTAGGATTTGGCAGCCACTCTTAAAGCAGCTGAAACAGAAGAACAGGGCCAGGAGAACCATGAGCAGGGTAACCTTGCATGTTACCCTTCCAGGGTAACACTGGGTGTAACACAAGGGAAAGAAGCAAGATTGGGCCCAGAAGACTCACAATCTATTTTGGATGGATGCTCCAAACTACAGATATTGGGATGGGGAGAGAGTTGCTGTTTGCACACACGGCTCTGGACCACACCAGCGAAAATAATAATAACTATAAAGCCTGTGTGCTCACTTCCCATGTGTGAGTGCTTACCACGCACTCAAAGAGAGGCACCATGGCTCAAACTAATCCCAGGCAATGTGGAATCAGGGCACTAGACAGTGATGTGAACAACTGGGACTATGATTTATTACAAGGATTCAATGAGATGTTGCGTAGCAAGTACTGAGCACAGGGTCAGCCTCAGCACTGTTACTGGTGTTGTAAGTGGAGTGGAGGAGGAGGAAGAAGAGGAAGAAGAGGAAGAGGAGGAGGGGAAGGTAGCACTGACTATGCCTGTACTGTGTGGCATAGAAGCCCTATCAGCTAAATCTACCTTAGCCCCTTCTCACACAGAAGGCAACTAAGCATGGAGCAGGCTGTGCAATTAATTCATAAAGCATCACAGAACAGGGAAAAAGCAGTTGCATCTTTTCTCTTCCGGTGTCCCCAACACCTCTGCGAATGACGCTCCAGTACTCACCCTGCCTATGGCTCTCAAAACCCTTTCCTGTCCCTGAACTTTGAGGTTCGTGTGGGTGTCTAGATGACTGTCTGGTCTGCAGACCTCCTTGGAGGTGGCCAGCTAATCCTGTCCCTCTCCCTGTGTCTCCAAGCCTGTCCTCTGGAAGCCAGTGCAGCAGCCAGAGGAGGAGGTAGAAGGGTTCTCCATGAGCTCGTCTTACTCAGCCCTCTGGGACCATCCAGGGGCTTGAGCTGGGCCAACAGCCAGGCCTCGGCAGGGACAGGAAGCCTCCCTGTATGATAGTGATCAAGACTGGCTGGTGAAGGCATCCGTGTGCTTGGTGTGGGCCACACCTCCTGGGCCAGGCCTGGTCTCACCAGTCCCCACCTGGGAGTTAAAGAAAGCACCAATAGGGCTGCAGGTATAGCTCAGTGGCATGGTGCCTGCCTGGCAAGTGTGAGGTCCTGAGTTTGATTCCCAGTACCAAAAAAAAAAAAAAAAAAGAAAAGAAAGAAAACACCACTGCACACACCCAACAAAGTCTGAGGGTCCCCTACTCCCTGCCTACAGTCCATCCAGATGGTTGTGCATTACAGCATCCTGAAGGGGATCATCTCAAAACAAGAAAAAGCAGTGTGTGTGTGCAAAGACAGCCAGCAGGAACTGGGCACATGCTGTGTGTGTGCTGAACACTGCAAGGCAACTCACTGGCTCCTCCGGGCAACCTCATTCCACAGAGAAACCGAGGTTGAGAGGGAAAGTGGCCTCCCCAAGGTCACACCAGTAAGAGGTTATAGGGCCAGAACGGCAGTGCAAGCCACCTGAGAATCAAGCCCACATTCTGGTCCCAAGATCAGAGCTGCCATCATCCGGTGGGTGCGTACAGATGCACAGGGCCGCAGACAAGATGAGAAACCAGGGCCCAGGGTGTTGACACCGGTGATCTTTAGAACGTGGGCCCACAAAACTTACCTCCTTTTCATTCATCTGTCCAATAATAAAAAGGTATCACTGTATATTGGGTTAAAAAGGGCATAAAAGTGACAGCTTTGGGGAATGAAACTAGAGTCGTGGGTGCCATCACCTGCAGAAAGACCAGGACCCACCAAAGGATCAGATGGCAGAGTTTACATGAGAGATGTGGGGACCGCAGTACTGCAGGGAGCCCAGGCACACAGTGGGGGCTTTACCCGACACCACCACCCACCCTAACAGCACAGCATAGACACGCACTCTCCGTGCACGCCAGTGCGCGCCCCTGTGGTCTCCTGAGAGATCCCAGCCAGGCTGAAAGCCAGATGCAAGCCCCCCACTCTACAAGTGCAGATGCTCGGAAAACAGAGCCAGGACCTGCTCCCCCAACTGTGTGGCTCCATAACCGGGCGGTACCTTTCACAGCGAGCTGCCGCTGCAGTCCACGAAGGAGCCACTGTTCAGGGGGTGACTCGGGCCTGGGGACAGGGACTGGGCAGCACCCAGAGAGCCCCGGTGGACGCTGGTTGACCCTATCTACAGGCAGGGAAGATGGCTCACACACGCTGCGCTGGACCAGCCAGCATTCTGGACATTCCAAACATTCTCCTCAGCTTCTGCCAGCTCCCTCCACCCCAGTCCTCCTCTCTGATGAATTAAAGGAAGAAAGAGAAGCTGTGATTAAGGCAACAGGATGAAAGGAGGCTTCAGGCAAGCAGCGCGGCTGCCACTGTCAGTGAGCTCTGACAGTCACCAGGCACCTCTGGGAGTGGGCACTGGCCAAGGTGTCTGCAGTATCCAGGCCCCAGATCCAAGTCCAACCCCATCCGGGGAAGTGGTTTTGCTTTAAGGCCCAGGGAAGGCAGGACCCAGAGTGTCCCCTCCTGGCCCTGGCGAAGCTGCTTTCTGTTCCTCACTTCTCTCTTCCATGAGGGCAGGGCTCCAGTCCAGGTCCTGGGACCCTGTAGGTGCTTAGCAAAGATGGAAATGACCAACCATCCTGCAAGGAAGGGCACAGTGCACTGGAACTTGTGGGGTCACTTTGCTACAGGCCAGTCCAGACGCGGCCAGGCTGCCAACACTGAGAAGGGTTTGGTGCCTCCCTGAGCTTTGATTTCCTTGACTGTAAGGGGTTTAGAATAGCAGCTGCCTGAGTCATTCTGAGGATGTGACAAGGAGACTCATAACCAACACCTCCTTAGCAGGGACTTGGCACCCAGCACACCATTGGCAAACTCTGCTTTTTCAAGGCCTTGCCTTTTAAAGGGCTGGTTGCGATTCTTCCAGCAGCTGTAGCAAGAGCGAGAGGCTCTGGGATCTACTTATGTAGTTCCCCTTATCCTGTAAAGAATAATTTATAATAATAATGGAAAAAGAACTTTCCACGACTAGAACTCAGGAGGCCTGACTCCTGGCTCAGAACTTTCTAATAAGACTTCTAAATCCTCTGCCATGGCCTAGGACCACTTCAAAGTCCCTAATAGGCAGGTAATCAGTTCTAGAAACAAAGAGAAGAGCTGGGCTTGGGGGCTCAGGCCTGTAACCCCAGCATTTAGGAGGCTGAGGCAGGAGAATCACTGCAATTTCAAGCCCAGCCTGCGCTACACAGTGAGTTCAAGGTGAACATGAACTACATACAGAGATCCTGTCTCAAGAAAACCTAAACAGGGCTGGGGATATAGCTCAGTGGCACAAGTACCTGCCTGGCAAGCACAAGGTCCTGAGTTCGATTCCCAGTATCAAAAAAAAAAAAACTAAATAAATAAGCCTAAATAAATAAGCAAATAAAAAATAAGAGAAGAGTGTCTCACTGCAGAGACCTAAAGTGAAAGGGACAAGCAGACTCAGGCGGCTTCCCAGGACAAAGGGCCCGAGGAGCTCCTCAGAACAGTCACTCCCAGCCCTGCCCAGTGCCCAGGGCAGGCTGAGTGGACAGTGCCTGACAAGGCCAGGCCTTGTGTCCAGACAGGCCAGGTGATGACCTCAGTGAACCCAACACCCTGCCAGCCCCTCTTCTGCCCCAGGAGCCACTCACACCTGTGCTTCCTTCCCAGACAGCCACTATGCCACAGGTAAACAGGAAGCTCCCCAGGAAGGGCTTTTGTCACTAACAAAGCAGAAGGCCTTAGAAATGACAGCTGTCTCTCCCGCAGCGCCCTGCCAAAGGCCCTGGTCCTCCCCACCTGCCTGCCACTCACCAGCCGCTGGGCAATGCAGACCTCTGGGAACCTCAGTTTCCCCATCTGTGAAATGGGAAAAGGTCGTCACCTATCTTCACAGGCATCATGAGGACTCAATAAAATAAGGTAACAAATCAACAGGAGAGGGACTGGAATATGAGACGCTGTTAACCCACGCTGATTATTATTTGTGCTGCTGTTCTTATTCCTGCTGCTACTGCAAACAAGGGTGATTTCCAGGATGCTTTAGGTCTGGGGATTATTTATATTTGGGGGTGGGGTGGAACCAGGGTCCCGCACACACACTCGGCAAACATTCCATCACCAAGCCTACTCTCGGCCTTTATCTTATCTTGAGATAGTCTCGCTAAGTCACCCAGGCTGGCCTCCACTTGCCATCCATCTGCTTCAGCCTTCTCAGCGGCTGGGGTCACAGCATGCTATAGCTGGCCTGGCTACCATATGATAACTTACATGGGTTTGTTTTTTAAAAACACTAAATAGAGCTTTTTGCAGGAGGACTCCCATTTTTAAACGTCTCTATGCATCGTTAGCTAATCTAATTTACAAGGACCCCATGAAGAAAATCTTAGCTTTTTCTTTGTGCAGATGAACTAAGGCTCAAGGAGGGAAAGGTCCTTGCCCAAAGCCACACAGCACTGACCATTGTGACCATGGCTATGGAACACAATGCTGGGATCTTCAGGTCTGGCCTGCTGGGCTGGGACCAGGGACTGGAGTCAGGCTGCACCTACCCTCAGTTCCCATTCTCGGTGGCCCTGGATAAATGACTCCCTCTTTGAGCCTCAGTTTCCTCACCTGTAAAATGGAGGAGTAAGGATCAAAGCAAACAATGAGGAGAACAGCAACAAGGATGGTAATGAGCACAAAGTTGTCACCATCTTTACTACATCTAAGGTCATGTTCTCGGAAGCTGGGTCTCTGCATAAGAGCAGAGCAGCCTCATCATCTCCCCAGACTTCTGAAGGCAGAAAGACACGCACAGGTCCTAGGCCGTCCTTTCTCACCTTCAAGAACTTGCAGGCCCATCAGGGGCTCACTCTACAGATGAGCAAACGCTCAGGGTGCTGAAGCAAGCTCCAGCTCACACAGGAAGCCCAGTTCTGAGCCACTCAGACTCTACTTCCCCACTCCCTTTCCCTGGAAACCTACCCCTGCTCCCAGCAGATACCCATTTGCTTTGTGGCCAGCATAGTACTCTGCCAGTGACTGATGGATGATCATCCCCAGAGAGGGAAGGAGTGACCGCCAACCCCATCCTAAGCTCCCACAAATCTGACTGCTCCTGCTTCCACAATGGGGCAGACTGAGAATTCCTTACACTCAGATGTGCTCCAGGATACAGGGGCTGCTCCAGAATGCAGGACTATGAACAGGTAGCCCCTCCAGAAGCTACAATGGAAGAGGAAAGTTTCCTTGGCTCAGAAGTTGGGGCTCTAAAAACATCTCCCTTTTCACTGCTGTCCCTGAGGCCCTAGTGGCTCCAGGAAGGAAAGCAACCTCTCTGGGACTCCAGAGACCAATTATAACAGTGTAATGCTAACAGTCACAAGCTAATGCTTCTATAAATCCATCAGTAGGGACTATAAGTAACACTCAATGCTCATCAACCTCCCATGGCAGGGACTATTAAATCTTCCTCTTTACAGGCCCAGAGAGGTTTGCTGCCCAGGCCAAAGCCACACAGGTGGTAAGTGGTGGAGCTGGGCTTTGCATCACAGAATCTGGCTCCAGCTTCCCTGCAGGATCCCCCAGCTCCAGGCCCTCCTCACACCATCCTTCACTATTTTCTGCTTCATGCTGACCATGTCACAGTCCTTCCTGCTACTGGGCACAGGCACCCCATGTGCGTTTTACAGACAAACTGAGGCAGGGAGACACGTTGAGGCTGGTCAAAGGTTGCATGGCCTATAGCAGGCAGAGCTGGGGTTTGAACCCAGAATTGGCTCCAGACAGTTTCATGGCTTAGGGAACAATAAGTCCAGGTCCAGAACCAAAGTCACCACTGAGACGATCAGCCTCCCCTGCCCTGCTCCCCAGAGGTGTGCAGCACCCCTTATCTAGTACCTGTCCCAGCCGCACAGCAGCCTGGTAAGAAAGCACACAAGAGTCTTGTTCTACAGATCAGAAAACTAAGGCTGAGATAGGTGAGCTGCCCATTCCATTTTATAGGCCCAAACCAGGTCTCCTTCCCAGGATCCCCTGCTCTGAGTTCACTCCTTGTACACGAATCCAACCCCTCTCTAGGCAGACACCCTATTCCTGCGAGGAGCCATCCCACCCTAGCAGCAGTATAACGGGGCCAGCTGCTTACTATTGCCCTGCAAATATACCTCAGCCTCCATACCCAGAGTCCACCCAGCTCACTGATGTGGGGTATGGCCATAGGACTTGCTGTGGCCTCCAGAAAGAGGTCAGGAAAGGGCTTTTCTCAGTTTTAAGTGACTTCGTAGAAGCCCTGCAGTCTCCTGCTGAGCTGCTGCTGGCCACCCACAAAGACCACGCCTTTAGTGGCTGCCACTCCTGAACTTGGGCATCTAGGTAAAACAACCCAAAGCCTGGAGCCCAGGCTGCCAACCAAGGCCAGCCAAGAACAGCTAAGCCACCTGCCAACCTGTGAGCATGAGACACATATCTGTTGTCAAAGTCCACTGCTATTTTGGGAATGTTTGTTACACAGCATGATCGCAGGAAACACAACTGATACAAGGGCCATCCATTTCCAGAAGGACTCACATATATGCAAGCACAAGTCTTCCAAGACCACTGGCTCTTACAAATCACATTAAAATCCAAAGGCTGCAAAATATTGTGCAACCTATTAGGACCATCTTTTTCCCTACTTTCTATCCTGAGACTGGATCTCATAGCCACTGATAAGACAGAGCCACCACCCACAGCTCTCTTCACAGCCTTGGTGGGAGTATAGAGGTACACACATTCTCAGGGACCCTGGGCAGGCTAGACCAATACACTCAAGCCTCTAACCCAACAATTCCACTCTCCAGACTCTGTCTTTCGATCTACTCCACATACGTGGCAAGACACAGGAACACTGTGTGCACAGCAAAACACAAAACCCAGAGACAACTCCATGTCCACCAACGGGGTTACCAAAAGCACCTTCATGCATTGGAGTATCATTCAGCTTTTAAAAAGAACAAGGCAAGCCAACACATCCTAAAACAGGAAAGTATCAAACCTGTTTTCTACATGTCTGTGGAATTCTTTGACTTATTTGTTAGAGTTGTGGCTAAAGAATATGTCTACATACACTGAGTCATGTGCTAATGCCCCACCCACTCACCAAGTACCCACTGAGTGATGCAGGACCAGTTAGGGTCAGGGGAACAGGAGAGAAGGCAGCTGGGTTTCTGCCTTCCTGAAGCAGAAAGTCAAAGGGGGAAACAGGCAGTACTAAGAGCCTGAATACAGCTGCCACTAGTAATAGTGACAACCAACACATGCTCAGCAAGACCCTTGCCGTATCTTCTCATGGTCCCATTATTATTCCCTCTCACTGAGGAGCAAATGAGCTCAAACAAGCTCAGAAGGGTTCAGTCCCCCTGCCCAGAGTCACATAGCAGATAAGCCGCAGGGCCGGGATTCAACTCCATCCCCTGGCTCCAGAGCGGGCACACAAATAACTTTGATGACACACAGGGTGTGACTGGGGCTTGGAAAGAAGAGGGTGCATGTGGGGAAGGCTTGGGGAAGGCCTGCAGGAATGGCTCTGGCTCCAAGACGCAGAGTCAGAACCTGTAGTAGCAGACCCACTTTCCACGGGACTTCCACTCTGCGACCATGAAAGGTCTGCTGAGTGACACGTTACTTCCATGACTCCACTGCATTTTGATGAGGGTTTTTCATTTCAGTGATATCAACAGCCAAAGATCAGGCTTTGGAACATATTTCCTACGCTTATTGGAAACAAGGCTGTAAAACATTTCAAAGGTCACTGAACTGAGCAATTAACACATGTGACAGCAATAACTCCGGCCCAAAGTCAAGTCCATGATTAGGGCAGACTTATTTTGTCACTTCTTCCCATACCTGACCACAGGATGCCTGAGGTCAGGGGACCTTCTCACATCCTCATAAGCCTGGTTGCTCGCCCACACGATGCTCACAGGTTATTCATCGCATGGGAGGGGGGGATATGTGCATGAAAACCTATGCTTCTGTCCCTCAACTCTAACGGCCCTTTTACACGACAGGGGATTAGTGGTGAGTGTGCCTGGCGCTCCAGTCCATGGATTGGAGGCCACAAACCTGGGAAGTGAATGGCTTTGAAGCACGTGACTCTGGGTTCGAATCCTAGCTTTGTAAACTTTCCCAGCGGTGTAACTTTTCAAAGCTCCAGTTTCATTAATGCAAATTGGAGGGTCCCCAAAGTAGGCACTGCTTGGGCTTGGCGTGAATAGACAAGGAATGAAGGAAAGTAGCCCAGATTCCAGCACAACATGACTGTTCTGGGGAGCTACAAGCATTGCCTGTGTTCACGTCAATCCTCCCATTTAACAGAAGAAGAAACTGTGGTTCCAAGAGGCGACTGCCTGGCTTGGATTCATACTCCTGAGGCAGTGTGTTAGATCTTGGATAGGTATTCCCTGTGCTCCTCTTTGTTCCCAGTCTGCCAAAGCCTTCGTGTTTGGGTACTCAGGGAGTGGCAGTAAGTACAGAGAATTTGTGTTGTTAATGGTTTTTTAGTCATTCAACACACCCTATGTTCTGGCCATAGTGCACAATTACCCAGTGAGCTGTGCCTTCACCAGGGCACTCGCTCCTTCTTTAATGCTGCTCCCTGTCCCCACCTCCCACTCATCTTAAGACTCAGCTCAAATGTCACCTTTGGTCCCTCCCCACATACACATCCCAGGATGGGCAAGGCTCCACCTACCTGGAGGGCATCCAAATGGCGGGCTACACTGACAATAATCACACTCCCCACTTCCCAAGCACAGGCTCTGTGCCTGGAACTTCCCAAGCACTGCCTCACCCAACCCACACATAAGCCCATTTTACAGACGAGGAAGCTGAGTCTCCAAACAAGTGCCATGCCCAATGCCATCATCAGGAAGACTGGCCCCCAGGTGGCTCTGGATGGCTCCTTCTTTCTTCTCCCTGTCTCTTCCTGGAAGCCCACACCAAAGTTCACTCTTGCTGCTCCCAGCTCAACCTCACCATCCTGTTCTCTCCCATTCGATCTCACGGACTCCAAATGTCCAATAAGTGCAAATTAGGGCAGATGTCAAACCTTCTGTGACACAGATGGGAGCAAAGACCTCAGTGCATGGCGAGCCCTGCATCCGTGAGCTGGGACCAGTGAACCTTGCACCTTCCCATGGCGACATTTGACAGTGGGTGCTCAGAGAGGTTACTGAACCAAATTAAGAAGTGATACAATATCAAGACCACCTCTCTTGTGGATGTCATCCCCCAGAAAGGAAGGGGCCCCCCATTTGAGGGGCCCTCTGACTCTAATAATGACTAGTATCCAGCACTACTGCCCTACCTGGATCCAGGTCTGTCCACCTGGACTTTCCCAGCAGCCTCCTGGCCAGCCCCTCCCTCCAAGCCTCCCCACATCAGCCAGGGAATCTTCCATAGCGCCCCAGTGCCCAGGACTAAAGTCCAAACCACTAAGCCTGGTTGGACTGGCCCTGGCCAGCACTTCATCCTCCGGGCCTACCTCTAGGTCTCTGTTCCATCTTTGGGGCCCTTGACACCAACTTCTTCCCATGGCAAGTGGTCCAGTAAATTCAGCTCTTTGATCTCCACCCCCAGCTCTACACACGCTAAGGCATCAGCCCCTCCTCCATCACTGCCATCCTGCCCTTCTAGACAAATGACCATTTTCACAAAGGCTTCACCCCTGAAGGATGGGACCAGCCTCATGTTTGACCCAGTTTCCTCGATTATTTGTTGATGAATGAACACGCGAATAAAATAGCCCTCCAGGCTCCTTCTTTGAGTCGGCCACGGAAATCTCCAGATGACACTAAGATACAGCAAATGCTTAGGGGCACATAGCTGTTCTGGTGGGTCTCTGAGAAGGACAGCTTGAATAAGACCAGCCCTCGGGTCCTCCACAGGGTGCAAGGGGGTCGAGATGGGAATCTGGGAGTAAGGGCTGCACCCCAGCATAGTGAGTTGGCATTAGATAGCAAGGCAAGCTGATTCCTCCAAAACCAAAATGTAATTGCAAGATGATGATCCTGAACTGCCCTGCCCTGGGGCCACACTACGCCTACAACGCCTTCCCTGTATTAGAGGCTCAACACACAGCAGTGAGCCAGCCAGTTTGTATGCTAGGCTGAAACCTGCACCCAGACACTGGGAGCTGAAACTCTGTGCTTTTCCTGGGTCACTGCACCCTTGTCAAGCACATACATCTTTTAAGAAGAATTCCCCACCACCACACCACCAAGTCCCAGGCTTCTGTCCTCACAATTCCTTCAGCAACTGTCCCTTGAATCCAAGGGAAGGAGTGGGGCACCCGTGTCTGGAGGAGATACACATGTGTCCAGAAGCCCTGATGGATTAGCAGAGAGAAGCTGGCTGAGGGAGAAGCCTTGTCCAAATGTCCTAGTTACTGATTAGCCAAACCCCAGGGCTACTCTCTCTGCAAGGGGGGACTGGAATGGGCAACTGACTCATTTGGAAGAAAGGCCAAGTAATGTAAGTCGCTAATCCTGCAGTTAGAAAGACAGCAAGCTGGGTGTCTGGAGCTTTGCTTCAGATACCTTAGGGGAAGCTGGGGGATGGGACACGGGAAATGACTGGCTGTAGAAAAGCCGAGGCATTGATCTTTATAAAGCTCCTTTCACACTTATGGTTCCCATTCACTCTAACGGGGCTCCAGAAGAGGAGGTGTGTGACCCCCGCACACACACTCTCCTACCCCATTTTGTCCAGCGGGTAAACTAGAACACAGATAGGTTAAGTGTTTTGTCCAAGGTCACAAAGAGGCAGCTTTTTCATTGTGCAACAGGTACAGCCGTTTTCCTTTCAAAAGATAATGGCTGCTCTTGGCTAGTGAAAGTTCAGGGCCAGCCCGCAGGAAGCCCCGGGCATCTAGGTGACGCGCGGAGGTCGCAAGCGCCAGGCCCTGGGACAGGGTTACAGGGCGAATATGTACGGGGAGGGTGCGGAAAGGTCAGGCTTGGGTGGAGGTCAACGAGTCTGTCCCCCTCCCGGGGCCCCACCCGAAGCTCGGGGCAGCGCCGCCACCCGGGCGGGGACCATGCGGGCCTGAGGGACTGAGCCTTAATCCCATGGGGCGCCACCGCTCTGGGAAGACGCACGGAGAGGAGCGCAGGCCGGGCGGGAAGGACGCCCCCAGAGCCGGCGCCCTGCCCTCCTCGCGCGCCCCGCGGGCCCCAAGAGCCCTCCTTCGCCCTGGGCTCCTCCTCGTCCGGCGCCCTCACTGCCCAAGGTCCGCCTCTAGGGCCTCCAACCCGGACAGATCCAGGCTGGGTACCCTAGATCTCCAGCGATCCCTGAGCCGCTGGCCATCAGATCGCCTCTCGGAATCCACTCCCAAGGCTCAAATCAGCGTAGCGACAGAGGAATCGCGGTTCCTATTCACCCTCCGCCGTCACTCCCAAGCAGGGGATCTAGGGGACCTCAGGCCGACGGCGCCCGATCCCCTCTTGGGATCCACTCCCAAGTGCCAACCGGGTGGCGAGGGATCCATTCGTCGCCCTGTGTAGAATCTTTCCCGCAAGATCCAATCTCGTCTGGGGAGACGAATCCCCTTACTCCCAAACGGGGAACCCCGTCCCTGTGGATCCAGAGCCCAGGGGATCCACTGCCTCCCCGCCTCTTCCTCGGCCAACTTTGCCAACTTTTCTCCCCGGGCCTCGGAAGGAACTTGGCAGCCCTTGCCCGCCTCCACCTCCCAGACCGCTAGCAGATCTAGACCCAAGGCAGCCGGCCAGCCCCCACCGCTGGCCGCCGCGCAACCTACCCTCGCGCCGCCGCCGGCCCGCGCCGCGCCGCGCCGCGCAGCCACCTGCCCGCAGTCGCCGCACCTGCCCAGCCGCGGCCCGCGCAGCCTAGCCTGCTGGGGGCGGGGCCTCGGGCGGGAAGCGCCCCGTCGCTATGGGAACCGCGGCTGGCGGCGCGTGCGCGGAGGCCTCAGGGCGGAGCGCTGCCGGGGTACCCTGCCCGCCCGCCTGGCCTGGGACAGCCGGCGGGTCAGAGGTTGCGAGTTCGCTCTGGCGATCCGGCCCACCCTCGAACTGGCCCTGCTCATCCGGCTGGGAACATGGCTCACAGCCCCTCCCGCGTGCCCGGGTCCCCGAGCCCCCAGACCCCCGCCTAGGTGCCCTGCGATACCACCGACCCGCCGCCGTGTCCGCACTAGCAGGGCCTCGGACAGCCCGTAATCCCGCGGGCGCACCGCTAGGGCGGGTACAGGGAATCTTTTGGATTACTGGAGCCGGCGAGGTCTCTCGCGCCTCTCGCGGCGGGCTGGGTGGGTGCACCCAGCTCTTTGGGGGCGCACGCTGTGCAGGAAACCGGCTGCCTTCGGGTCGGTGTGGGAGGGGGCGTGCGAGTCTAGAGACTTGTGGACAATTTGAGAGACTCGCAGGAAGTTGCCCCTGAAGGAGGAAATGCCTATTCAGTCATTCTTATTCATATGTATGTATACATGTGTGTGTGTGTGTGTGTGTATATATATATATATATATATATATGAATTTATATATGTATAATTTAAACAAATTTAAATAATTGCACGAGAAAACTGCATTACATTTATGACGTGCGCTCCTAAGGAAAATGACAGAGAATGAATAACTGAAGGACCAGAATCACTTGTGCCTTTACTGTACGTTAGACCACAATAAAGTTGAAGGGACAAAAGACAGGAACAGCATGTGGCGTGGCTTCCGGGGGACTGTCGGCACTCTCCTGCCTCGTCCTTCTCGTGTGGTTGGTACATGTAAGAAGGGCAGCCCACATGACCCTTCCCACAGCAGTTTCTGTGGGATCACCATCGGGACCCCGTTTCATCAGGGAGTGCCGAGGCTGCCTCAGGGACTCGCGGACAGTGACAAAAGCCAGAAATGTAGAGCAGTGAGGCCATGCCTTAGCGATTCTCCTTGGTCATCTGGACCTCATGAGCACAGTCATCAACGGGACCGATTTCAGTGACCTTCACATAGAACCCCTCTTCCCACGGAGTGGTCTCTGAGGTAGGAAACCCAGGATGATTGCAGTGAAAGTTAAAATCACCAGGCATGGTACTGCATGGCTGTACAATGTCAGCACTTAGAGAAGCTGAGGCAGGAGGATCACACATTTGAGTCCTGCCGGGGTAACTTAGTGAGATCTTGTCTCACTGAAAAAATAAAAATAAAAGGTGGAAGAGGGCTGGGGATATAGCTCAGTGCTAAGGGCCCTGGATTCAATCTCCAGTACTGAAAAAAAAGTTGATATTTTTCAAAATCCATGTTTAAGCAGTATATTACTTGGGGAGAAGCAGAGTATCAGCATGTCCTTGTAGAGAGCCCCCTGCAGAGGCCATGCTCACGCCTGGTCCCCAGGGCCTGTGTAGGGCTGGACACACCGTAGTGCTCTCTATAGGCTGAATGGATGAAGCCCAGCCTTTGGCAGCCACCTCTCCTGCTCACAGAAACCTCCCCGAGAACCAGCATGCAAGGGGGAGAGGGTGTCTGTTTAACAAAATTCTCCATGTTTCTCAGCTCCCCGGCCAGTTTAGTCTTGTCGCTGCTACCTCAGCTCCATCCTCCTATGACACCACCCTCTTCGGTGACCCCATAACCCAGATGTGGCCTCAGTGGTGACCGCATTCTGCTGGGTGGCAACTGTTCAAGGACTGTCAGACTTTGCGGGGGGGGCGGGGGGAGTCCAAACATGCCAAACTACGACTCCCAGAGTACTCCTGGCCCCAGAGGGGCGGGACTTCCTGGGTTAGCCCCGCCTCGGCTGGCTCCACTTCATTCCTGCGTCCTCCTGCCCAGGTGAGAAGCTGCCGGGCAGCACACACCGGAAGAGTGTACCCTGCCCCAAAGAGGTGTCAGGTTCAGCACTGGTCCCAGAATGGACACCCCCACCACTACTCCCAGCCTTGGCTTTCTGTTCCTGAGGTTACATGACAGCGCCCCCTAGGGACTTCCCAAGAACCATTCCTGCCATCTTCTGCCATCTTCCTCCTCCTGCAGGAAGCCTGTCCAGATCAAGCAGCTTGTGGTCCACCTGTCTGGCAGCTCTGAGTAAGCAGCATTTCTGGTTCAGTTGGCCACTGAACACTCAAGATGTGGCCAGGAAGCTGAGGGACTGAATTTCACATTGCATTTAGTTTTAATTGATTTAAATATAAATAACCCCATGTGGCCATGGCTACTGGATTGGACACTGTAGCTCTGAGCCCCACAGACTCTTGGCATTCCTGGGGGTGAATTTTTATCTACTATGTTTTCTTGTAATTTACCTGCTTCTTCAGAGTGAGAACCAGTGTATTCTTTGAAATGTTTCCCTTCAACACCAGACCTTTATTCAGGCCAGCCCCAGCCAGAGATACTTCACCCTCTGCCTGGCTATCATCTGGGTGATGACTACATGTCCCTTGGGGCTTAGCTTTAACATCCCTTCCTCCCAGAAGCCCTCCCTGACTACCAGCTGGGCGGGAGGAGATGCAGAAGACCCGATATTCAGGGAATGAACTGGTACAGCTGCCCATTTCCTTTCTCTCCAGCCCGCTACATAAGCCAGCTCCCTGCATGTGACCTAAGTTTGTCCAGTGAAAATTCATCTTGTTCAGTGAGAATGAATCAGTGCAAATCTTGTTGCAAATATGTAACACCAGAGGAAAAGAGCTGAGTCCCCTGAGAGCAGAGACTTGCATAGCACCAAGCAGAGCTCACACTCAGTAAATCTTCATGGAACTCAGTGTTGAGTAAATGTTTTCATATGATCTGATCCAGTGCCTGGCTGACAATAATGGTACTAATGAAGCTATCATGTAGTAAGCCAAGTACTTAGCCTTGCTATCTTATTAAATGCCACAACACTCCTATGAGAGATGATCTGTTATTTTCTACCTTTTACAGATGAAGAATCTAAAGCTCAGAGAGGTGAGGTAAATTGCCCAAGGTCACACAGAAACTACCTCAGCCTGGCTCCCCTGGAAAACAAAACCAGAGACAAATCTTACATGGTAATTAAGGCTTTATTGGGAATATAACCTCAGCCCAGCAAGGGACTTGAAGGAAAAGGGACTTGAAAGCAGGGAAGAAGAGAGAGAAACACCAGACATGCCCAACAGGGCTGGCCACAGAGTCTCAAGAAAACCCAGCTGGGAATTCCTTCACTCACTCAGCCCCTATTCTGGGGCTAGGGCTAAGGTTTGAACTTGGCGCTAGAGTAGGAATGTCATGAGATCCATGCACCCTTGGACTGAGGATATCTCCAGAGAAGCCACATGAAGGTGATCACTGCAGGCACAAGGGCAAGGATGTCCTCTTTGGCACCTCCTGCTTCCTGTTTGCACTGGTCATGGTCAAACCCAGCTGTTCCTTGCACCTGGATTGGGCCACTGTGTTACAGGAGCCACAGGAAAGCCCTTCCTCCTCAAAGCCTCACCTGAGAGGGCAGAGAAGGACCCAAAGCCGCCTCCCTCAAAGGCTCGGGCCAAGTCAGCTTGGGCGGCAGCTGTGGGTGTTGGAAGCCATGAATATGACACAGGCCATGTCCCTGCAGTGGAGGCAGTGGATGCTGGACAGTAGCCAACACTGCTGATGGCCTGGAAGGACCATAACTGAAAAGGTACATCCGTCAAAGCTGATGCCGGTCCAAAACCTCAGAACTGGGAACCAGGTTCCCCCAAAGCCTTTCAACAAATGTTGATTGAAAGAAAAAAATTAATTAATACATGAAACTGGGTGTGGTGGTGCATACCTGTGAGCCCAAGAGCCTGGAGGCTGAGGTAGGAGGATTGCCACTAATTCAAAGCCAACCTGGGCAACATACTGAGCTAGCCTGAGGAGATCCTGTTTTAAAAAACAGAGTTGGGGGCATCCCTGGCAACCACCTATTTCAGATGCTCCCATTTTAGAGGTGGAGAAACTAAGGCCCAGAGAGGCAGCGGTGCTGTAACTAAGGTCACACTGAGGGAAGGTGGCAGATCAGGGACCTGAGCCTGTGTTTCCAGCTTCACTCAGGTTTTCTAGATCTATTTTGGACCCAGTGCTTCTAGCAGTGTCAGTGTTTCCTGACACTGTTATTCTGAAACCCATCCTTCAACCTCAGTCCAAGAGTGCATGGACCTTATGACATTCCTACTCTAGCGCCGGGTTCAAACCTTAGCCCTAGCCCCAGGATAGGAGAGGTAGATCTGGCCCATCAGAGCAGCCTGTCTTGCTGGCCCCAGTGATTGGCTCACAGGTGGGCACGTGACCTAAGTTTGTCCAGTGAACATGCATCTTGTTCAGTGAGAATGAATCAGTGCAACTCTTGCTGCAAATATGTAACCACAGAGTAGAAGAGCTTTCTTTACTTTGGTGTTGCTCAGTCTGAAAATGCGAGCTTGGCACCATCAGAGGCACTGTGAGAATCTGACTGAGAAGCTCAGCACAGAGAGCGGGAGAAGGGGAGAGAGAGGAGGAGGAGGGAGATCCAGTTATGGGAGCCAATACATTGTCATATCTGCCTGAGCCAGTATGAGCTGCCCTTCTGTCATGCACAGCAAAAGTTGATACAGCAGAAGCACACGCTCTGCCAAGTCACGTGCTAGATGCTAAGACAGTGCCTGATTCTGGGAAGCTCACAGCTCTCAGGAAGGCCCTGGGAGAAATACAGGGAACTACATAAGCCAGGTCCCTGTGGTAGAATTAGCAGGACAGAAAGAGACCACGATGGCCAGGTTTCCTGCACCTGTGTGTAATCCTAGGCCAGTTACTCCGGCCTTTTGCCTTCCCTACCCAGGAAACACCCTGCCCTCCTCACCCATCCCCATCTGGGACTGGCTTTTTCCTTTTGGCCCAGCCCACTGAGCCACCTGCAGCACAAGGCTGTTGATTTAAGGAACAGAAAAGGAAAACAGATTTGTCACGTGCCTGGGCTTTGTTCCCTAACCTGCACATTTCCCTCCAAGGGAAAGACCTTCTAGGGATCACTGACTTGTGCCCGAAGCATAAGCTTAAGCAGAAGAACCATACTGGAGCGTTTTCACCTGAAGTGTGCTGCTCCAGGAGGGAAGAGCCATCGAGGTGAGGCACAGAAACTGGGGGGAGGAGCCAGCCATGGTCCAGGGGCCAGAATGGGCCTCAGGGGCCCAGGACCCCTGCTGTCATAGCTAGTCGTGCTCGTCTGTGTGTGTGTGTGTGTGCGCGCGCTCAAGCTTGCAGGGAGCAATTCTCTCTTTCTCTCTTTTATACTGGTGATTGAATTCAGGGCCTTTGCCCTGAGCTATATCCTTAGCTCTTTTTTTTTTCTTTTCTTTTGAGATAGGGTCTGTCTAAGTCACTAAGTTGCCCAGGCTGAGCTTAAAATAGCAATCCTCCTGCCTCAGCTTCCCAGAGTACTGGGATTACAGCCATGTGCCGCCACCCCCAGTTACATCTATAACTTTAAACCATATTTTCAAAGGAATCCATCACCTCCAAATGGTTAAGTGCCACTGGTCCAGGGCATGGCCTTTGTTTTTTTCAAACAGGGAAACTGAGGCTCAGAGCTGTTGCATAATTTTTCCCAGATGACACAGCCAACCTGCTTGGAATAGAACCAGAACCTGGACTTGCCTGGCTGAAGGGCTGGGAGAGTGAGACAAAGGATGCAGGGGAAAGGCCTCCCCTGGGCCCAGTTGTCCATCATCTGAACTCAGTTTGGAGCTCAGGCACCCTGGGCTGGGGCCCTTCCTCCCTGCGTGCCCCCTACACTGCCTGGGGTGGAGCTGGGCCTGCGCACATATGTTCATCCAGGAGCTGCAGCTTCCTCACAGAGTCCTCTGCTCCTGGACACCTGCTCCTCCTTCCTGTGGGTCACCGGTCTCTCCCAGTGCCAGCTCCACCACCTTAGGCACCCAGCTCACAAGCCCTGGGGGCACTTTTCCCTCCTCCCTTCTTCTCATCCTGGGTCTGCTCTGCTAGCAAATCCAGCCTGACATTTTGCCTTCAGAGCTGATACAGAATGTGAGCAGTCTGTGACCTCCCTCTGTGCCTGCCTGTCCCCCAAGTCTTGCCTGTCTGGGACTCACTTCTCACTGCCCCTCCCTTGCCTTCCCTTCCCCCAACTACCACCCAAAAGCTGGAGGGGCATTAAAGACACAAGAGCGCCACGCTGGGCCTGGTGGAGCACACCTGTAATCCCAGGACTCGGGAGGCCAAGGGAGGAGGATCTTTGTGAGTTTGAGACCAGTCTGGATTATAAAGTGAGCTCAACGTCAGTGAGACCCTGCCTCAAAAAGACAAAACAAAACAAAACAAAATAGAAGACTCATGCTGTACCCTACTCAAGACTGTCTCCTGACTCCCCATCCACTCTGAATTAAAAGCTGACACATATCATTGCTGGTAAGTCCACTACACTCGCTGCCCTCTTTCCTCTCTGTCATATGAGCCCCTTTGTGCCATGCACACACTCACCACAGGACCTTTGCCCCTGCCCATCTGTCTTCCAGGAATTTTCCTCCCCCGAGTGTCCACATGACTCCGCTTCACCTTCTTCAGCCCTGTGTTCAAAGTTCACCTTCTCAGAGCATTTTCCACAACCGTCCCTGGGCACTTGGCATCTGCCTTCAATGCTTTGTTTCTCTCTAAGTCACTTACTTATTCATGTCCCTCTTAGGTATTACACACTCATTCCTTACTGTCTCTCTTCCCCAGGAGGGCAGGAGATGTTTCCCTCACTGGTGAATCCTTAGCCCCTAGATTAGTTTGTGTGACATAGTAATTGTTTACTAAGTACAGCTGGATGGATAGATGGGTGGACAGACCAGTGGGTGAATGGACAAATGGATGGGTGGACAGAGGGGGGATATACAGACCATATTATTAAATCTTGCTTGTCTGTTTTGCCTACAGAACTTGAAGCTCCTTGGAAAAAGGGAGTATGTTGTGCTCACCACTAGACTCAGGGGCAGAGCGTAGGGATGACTTCAGGCTGGGAACATAAAATTGAATGAATGGATGATAACAAACACTTTACAGATGAGGGTATGGAGACCGGGCAGAGGGGCTGCCCCGCTTGCCGTATCAAACCCTAACAGCTGCCTCGGAACTCCCAGCCCCAGTTCTCCTCCTGAGGTTCTTCCAGGTCTGACTTGGCTCCTCAGGCTTCATTCATTCCCCGGCCAGAGTTTTGGGAGACTTGACCATGCCCTAAGCCTGGGCAGCCCTGGGAGGCCCCTAGGGTATTTGGACCTTGATCCTTAAATCACTTTGGACTTAGGATTGAAAGTCAGGAGGCTGAGTCCCTGAGTTAAAGTCCCAGCTCTTCAGTCACTTTCTGAGCCTCAATTTTGTCACCTATACAACAGGACTGAGGAGAACAACACTTCATTGGGCGGCCATGAGGTTTACACGAAATGAGCCACTGCAAGCTTTAGAAGGGAGCTTGGTGCATGTTCAAGAAATAGTGACTGCTATTAAAAGTTAAGCATGGCGTGGTAGCATATGCCTGGAATCCCAACCCTCTGGGAGGCTGAGGCAGGAGGATCACAAGTTTGAGTCCAGCTGAGACAACTTAGTGAGTACTTACTGAGACCCTGCTTCCCAATGTTAAAAAATGAATAAAGGGCTAGGAACATAGCTCAGGGCAAAGGCCTTGGTTTCAAACCCCAGTAATGAAGAAAAAAGAACAAAAGAAGAAAAAGTTAAGTGTGGAGCCCAAGGAGAAAAGTATTCAGTCCATTTCAAGCTTTCCTGGATGGATTCCAGCTCACTGGAGTCTGGCCGGATGTGGTTTCGGGTTATAATGCCTCATTTAGGTTCCTGGGCACTTGGTCGGTTGGTGTGATTTTCCCAGGTGACATTGAGTATTATCTGGAGAACAGAATTCCTTTCAAAGTCAGAAACACCCAGAAAGCCACTGGTGCAGCCAGAGAGGTGAAATCACTGGTCTCAGTGGACTTAGCTTCCCCCAGCTTCCTGGCTGGGATTACACCCCTGGGAGGGGCTGATTTTGGGGTGTGTGTGGTGGTAGTGGGGGGGGGGTTCCTCCCTTACCCAGTAGACCAAATTTCACTTGTTGGCAAGCAGCCAGGCAGGTTTTTCTAATTCCAGAGTAAAAAGCTCAAGCAATGTGACCCTCCCTACACTCATCTCTGCCCCACCACTTGCAACAGATGTGTTTTACCCCTTCCACGATGGCACAGCAGCCTCCACCCTCAGTTTCCAGAGACCTGAGGTGTCCCCAAGCTCACATGTCAGGGAAGGGGAGATCCAGGCCCCTCTACTGCTTTCTACCACAGTCCCCTGCTCGGTAATTGGGCCCAACCTACCTGACCCCTGGGATTTATGATCATTTTATACAGATGGAAAAACTGAGGCCCAGAGCAATTGATTAACTTGCCCCATTCCTATGGCTGGGAAATGGTAGGCTGGCTCCTCATCCTCCAAGCCCAGGATACCTGCCACCTTGAAAGTTCTGCCTGTGCTTCAATTGCCAAAGTGAAGCCTGACGTCATTAGCAATGGGCCTGGGAAGCGTACGCCATACTCAGCTTGGTTGGCAGCTCACCGCTTCTGACTCTGAGTGCCCGTGAGAACACTTGCTCTCCTGGATTCCCTTCTGGCCATCAGGGACAGAGCAGGCTATTAGCCAAGCTTCAAGCCTCAGCCGAGTCATCCAAACACCTCTGTCATCACTTGGAAAAGACTTGGCTTTAAACCACTAGCATCCTGGTATGGCCTGATTGTGTCCCCCAGTAGTTCCTGGGTTGGAAGCTTAATCGGCTTATGCTGATGGTTTATGGAGGTGAGCTTTTGGAAGATTAGAAGGGGTAAATGAAGTCATGAGTGTGGGATGAGTGATTTTACAGGAAGAGGAAGAGAGACCCGAGCTGGAGCACTTGCTCCGTCTGGCCAGGCGATGCCCTGTGCCAGGTGAGGCCCCGATTCTGTACTCTGGGACTTCCCACCTCCAGAACCATGAGCAAACACACTTCTGTTCTGTATAAATTACCCAGCCTGGGTATTCCATTATAGACTAAGACAATGCAAAAAAAACCCACCCCAAAATAAAACAAGTACAAGGATAACCTAATCACACTCACACATTCTTGGTAGGCTCTTGCTATAGACCGCAAGTTCATACTGTGACATTCTAATGCCCAGGTGATGGTATTAGGAGGTGGGGCCTTTGGCGTCTGCCTAGAGGGAGCCCTACCGAAGACAGATGGAATAGATGTACCTACAGCAGCAGCAACCAATCCTAAAAGCGTGATGCTTAGTGCCTGAGGTAGGAAGCAGAATGCAGTACACAAAATAATATCATTTACATCAGCAAAAAATGCACGCATATACAGCAAGCCAGTTTTGCAGTAATACCTCCAAACACAATGATGCATAACACATCGGATGTAGTGGTGCATGCCTGTAACCCCAGTTAGTTGTGAGGCTGAGACAGGAGGATCACAAGTTTCAGAGTGACCCTGTCTCAAACAAAAAAAAATTGGCAATGGTCCAGGGTTCAATCCCCAGTGCTGCAGACATGAAACAAAAACCAATGCTACACATCAAACATTTAATAATGGTTAGTTACTGGGAGGAGTTAGCTAATGGGCAGGGTGGCTGCTGGAAAGCCAGCACGTGTGTGTGGGTAGAAGCAGCCTTTTCTGCACAAAAGAGGGTTGCTAGGCAGAGAATGAATGAACGAAAAAAATGAATGAAACATGAGGGGCCCTGCACAGAGCATGATGCTGATGTGCTGTGCAGGAGGAGGAGTAGCCTTCAAAGGTCTGAGTGTGAATACAGTTGCTTGGCTCAGGAGCTCATCTTCCAGAATATGTTAGACCTCAGCCTTGCCGTGGCTGTTGGCTCCTCCCTGGCATCGCCAAGCAGAAGGGGGCTGAGGCCCTGGGCTCTGGCCCTGGCTGGGGACACCTTGTCCCACCTTTTCCACCACTAATCTTGCCCTTGACCTCCAGGTCCTGGCCCTCATGGCGGGCGGCGTGTGGGCAGCGCTCGGGCTCTCCCTGACCTGCCTCTCGGCCCTCAGCCTCATCTCCCCCGCCTGGTTCCAGACGCCCACCCTCTCCTTCGGCGTCCTCACCTACTGTTCCTGGCCTCCGGCTGACAGCTGGAGCCAGAGCTGCACCGCGTTCTGGTCCCTGGAGGACATGCCTGGTGCTGCCTGGAGGGTAAGAGCTGTGCGCTTCAAGCCACTGGCCCTTGGGGACAGAGATGCTGGCTCCTTTGGTGGGATTTGAGGGTCTTTGTCTACCCTCAGGGTCCTAGTGCCTATGGACAAACCCGTCATCTCCCTAGAACCCAGCACACGGGTTTGGAAACACCTGCAGAGCTTTGCAAAAATGCCCAATTTGGGCTCCACTCACACCTCTAGCTCTGCAGAGATGGGGTGGGGTCTGACTATGTGTATTTTAGCAAACACTCAGGGTGATTCCAAAAGGCAGCCACCAGCCCAGCTAGCGCTTTTGTAGGAAATTAAGAGAAGGCTTCTCTTCATCCAGACACCACACTGCCATCTGCTGGAAAATCCCTGTAATCATCAGGCAACGCTGTCATCACCCCGAGGTGCTTCTTTGTACAATCTGCACATGCCTCCCTGGCCACCTGTAAGCACGGCTAGGTTTGAAAATGAAAGCTAAGGTATCGACATCCCTATCGCAATTACAGATCAACAATGGGGAGGATCAACAATTGGGTGCTTAGTCGGGCACCCTTGAGGAAGATTATACAGCTTTCAAAGGTGATGTCACAGTATCACCAGAGGCTCCCCTGAGGCTGGGCACACTTAGCAGGTATTTAGTGAAGGTGGGCACAGCACTCAGCCCATCTGGATCTTAATTCTGGCTCTTGCATTTAATTGGCTGCATGTCCTGAGGTAAATGACTCCAAATGGGGACGCTTCGGGGGACTCAGCGCCAGGCAGCAGGCAGAGGCAGGGAGCGCGCTTTCCCATCCTCCCTCCTCCTGTCCCTGGCAGGTCTCCGCTTCGATGCTCCTGGGGGGCTGGCTCCTGTTGGCCTCCAGTGCAGTCCTCCTCCTGTCCTGGGCCCTGGGCCCCAAAGGGCTGTGCCAAAGCAGAGGCACTGGCCTAGCGCCGGGGGATGCAGGCAGCAGCGGGTAAGCACTATGGACACATCTGTGGAATTGATGAATGAATAAATGAATGAATGAATGAGGCTGTGCACAGAGTCTGGCCCCCCACATCAGATCTCACAGATAAACCTAGGACTGTAGAGTATTCAGAAGTTGGGGGAAGGGAAGATGGCATCCAATCTGTTTATCTGTACCCCTTTGTTTCTTTTTTTTTTTTTTTTTGGCGGTACTGGGGATCGAACTCAGGACCCTGCGCTTGCTAGGCAGGTGCTTATTCCACTGAGCTATATCCCCAGCCCCCCCTTTGTTTCTTGTCTGTCCAATTTTGTGCTGTCTTTACCAGGCTGCCCTGCACAGTCGGGTTGGTTGTACACTGCACAAGCATGCCTGGCCAAGAGCTGAAAACAACAAACCCGTGCTCCACTTGCCAAGCTGTGAGCACGCAAGGCTGCCCCTGCTGAGAAGAGTACCCCTTCTCTCATTCACGCACAGCCTCTGCACGCACCAGCTCAGGCCTGGATTGCAACCCCCATGCCGTGAATTCCCCACCACTGCTCACAACCTCTAACCGCCCCTCCCACCCCGCTTCTGTGTGCCTCCCACCGGACAAACAGGTCCTGCGGAAATGAAATTAGATCGCTGGGCCAACTGGCTTCCCCACCCTTCACTGCTTCACTGCACAGCGTGAAATCCACACTCTACCCTGACCTCTGACGCGCCCTGACTCAACCCTACCCTCGGCAGCCTCACTCAGTCCCCTTGCCGGGCTGGCCCGCGCCCTGTCTATATCCCCACCTCCCTCGGCCGGCAGTTCCCTCCTGCAGGGTCCCGCGCCCAGTCCCTGCTGCTGAACGTCTCTGCGCGGGCGTCGCTGCCTCAGCGAGGGCTGCCCCAACCTCTGGCCAAGGGGGTTGTCTTTCCGAGCTTCCCTCCCTCCCCTGCCCGCCCCGCCCCGCCCCGCCCCGCCTCAGGGTACCTACTCAGTCCTCTGAAACAGCGCCTCTGCTTTTCGGTCACCTCACCTTTCCCCGCATCATGCCAGCGGGAGTTGGGTGGGTGGGGCAGGGACACGGCCATCTGCACAATAGGGGTAGCACCCAGCCTGGTGCTACAGGGATGCCCCTTTTTAGTCGCTGGATGAAGACCTCGCCCTTGTCCTGGGCTGGTTCACCGGCATCTCCGGCAGGGGCCAGCGGGGCATGGCTTTGTTACAGTGTGTCTTAGTCTGTTTTGCATTACTGTAATGAAACAGCTGAGGCTGGAGGGAAAGGAAAAAGGTCTGTTTAGTTCATGGCTCTGGATGTCCAGGTAAAAGGGCAGCATCTGGTGGTGTTTAGTTTTGTTCTGTGGTCCTGGCAATTGAACCAAGGGCCTTCATGCTGAGCTATATCTTCAGGCATCTCATATATATATTTTTTTCTTTTTAATTTGGAGACAGGGTCTTGCTAAATTGCTCACCAATTGCCAAGTTTAGTGGGCTTGAACTTGTGAGCCTCCTACCTCCGCCTCCAAAGAGTGGTGGGGTTACAGACACAGGCCCCCACGCCTGACTGGTGACGGCCTTCTGGCAGGCAGAGTCCCAAGCCCATCAGGGCCATGGCGAGAGACAAGCGAGTACATGCACACGGTATCTTCTGGCCTCTTGCTCTTCTTACAAAGCCGCCAGGGTTCATTCACGGGTGCCCGGCCTGAGGACCTCATCCACTGCAACCACTTCCTGAGGCCCCACCTCTGAGCACTGGAGTCAGCTCCCGCCCTCTCAGTACCTCACTCTGGGGCTCTGGTGTCAGTGCACAGGCCCCTGCGACCACACTCAACCACAGCACAATTCACTGGACGTTTGAGTTTACAGGGGTGAGTACAGGACGCAGGGGACTCTGGGGGTCCCTGAGCCCTGAGTTTACAGGGGTGAGTACAGGACGCAGGGGACTCTGGGGGTCCCTGAGCCCATGTGCCAGGGGTCGAGGCATGCATCCTGGACGGGGCATCACTCGTGGTGGCTCTGGAGGGCAACAGGAGTCAGCCAAGAGCAGAAGGCACTGCAGCACTGGGACCTTCAGGGGCAGAGGTGGAGGACAGAGACCTGGTGCTCAGGTGGCGGCAGGTGGCCCATGTGGCTGGGACTCTGCAGTGGGAGCACGTCAGAGGCAGGGTGGGGTCTCGTTTCGTTAGTATCACTAGTACCCAGCACAGTGCCCCCAACTGGTTCATTTTTATTTTTCGATGTTGGGAATTGAACCCCGGAATGCTCTACCACTGAGATACACTGCCAGCCCTTCTTTTGCTTTTGGTTTATCATTTTTCATATATTTTCCATCCTTGTACTTTGTCTTCCCTGGCATAGTGATGCATGCCTGTAGTCTCAACTCCCTGGGAAGCTGAGGCAGGAGGATTGAAAGTTTGAGCCCAGAGTGGGCAACTTAGTGACTTAATCAAAACCCTGTCTCAAAGTAAAAAGTAAGGACTGGGATGTAGCTTAGTGTGAAGGCCCTGGGTTCAGTCCTCATTCACACACACACAAACACACACATACAAAGTGTCAGTGAACTGCAACATGGAAATATTTTAACAAATTTTTAACACGGTAAGTTACACATAAATAAATTTGTATTAACAATTTTTTTTTTGTCTTTTTGAGACAGGATCTCAGTATGCAGTTCAGGTTGGCCTTAAGCCCACTCTGTCACCCATGCTGGTCTCTAACTCACAATGATCCTCCTGCCTCAGCCTCCTGAGTGCTGGGATTACAGGCATGTGTCATCACACCCAGCTGTTTTAACAATGTTAAGGGTATTATTCAGTGATATTCAATACATTCATAATGTTATGTAATCATCACCACCTACAGAACTCTTTTCACTTATAAGCTTGAACCTCTGTACCCCAAAAACAGTAACTTGCCATCCCTCTCTCCCTTTTGCCCCTGACAACCACCGTTCCTCCTGTCACTGTGAATTTGACAACTTATTTCAGATGAATGGAATCACATAATATTTGTGTGCTCTTGCAACCAGCATATTTCAGTGAGCATAAGGTCCTCAAGGTTCATCCAGGTTATGATGTGTCAGCATTTCCTTATTTTCCCAAAGCTGTATATGGATCTCAAAACAACATGCTACATATGATAAACATATACATGTTCATCAGTTTGAAAAACTGAAACAGTCCCACTGAATGTCCACTCCCTATTTTTCTTCTCTAGTTGTCGGTTGATGGATGTCTGAATTGCTTCCATATTTAAGCTTCTGTAAAGAATGCTGGTTGATGGTGATTGAGCCTGGTTTTAATTCTTTTGGGTATGTACCTGGGAGGGGAATGGCTATGTCACCTAGTAATGGTTTCTCTTTTGAGGAACTACCATATTTTTCTACAGCAGCTGCATAATTTTATATAACTATCAACTGTACACCAGAGTTCCAATCTCTTCCCATCCTTGCCAACACTTTGTTGCTGTTGTTGCTGATAGCAGCCACCCATCCTAATAAGTGTGGATGGTATATAATAATAGATTTGATTTTCATTTCTCTAGTGACTAGGCATGTGCCTCTTAACAATTTATTTTCTTGATGCTAGAAGTTGAACCCAGGGGCTTTGCACCCACTGAGCTACATCTCCAAGCCTTTCTAAAATGTTTTGTATTGAGATAGGGCCACCCTAAGTTACTAAATTGCCCAGGCTGGGCTTAAACTTGCAATCCTCCTGGTTCAACCTCCCAGGATCCTGGGGTTACAGGTGTGTGCCACCATACCTAGCTGCCTCTAATAGTATTTTAGGTTTTTTTTGAGACAGGGTTTCACTATGTAGTTTAGGCTGGCCTTGAACTATGTTTTGTTTTTTAAACTCACTATGGCACCCAGGCTGGCCTCAAATTCAGTGATCTTCTTGCCTTAGTTTCTTGAGTGCTAGGATTACAGGCATGCACCACTGTGCCTGGCTCTCTAACAGTTTTGATGAGTGAATGCATAGATGGATGGGTGGATTGGTGAGTGCATGAATGTGTGGGTGGATAAATTGATGGAATGATGGATATAATACAGGAAAGACAGATGGTTGGGTACATGGATGGAGAAAATGGATAGACTGCAATATGGTTGATGGAGGACAGGGATGGATGGATGGGTGGGAGCAGATGGCTTACACGTGCAGATGGACAGATGGATGGATGGGTGAACTGGAGATCACTATGAAGCAGCTCTGAACAGGATTTGTATAACCAGTTGGCTTTCTGTGTTCACTTACAATCACCGGTCTCTACTAAGGCCTATAATGGTGGGTGAAGCCATAAGGCCTCAAAGGACACGACAAGGCCACAGTTGAGGACTTTTGGCTCCAACCCCAGTTAACTAAAAGGAGACTTGTAGCTGCAGGCGGCTCACTCATGCAGTGAAGGCCTTCTGGGAGATAACGTAATTCTCCTAAATTAACATAAAGTGTTACTTGGAAAAATCCTTAAAGGGATTCTCAAATCCTGCCCAGATTCCTGCATTTTCTTTAGTATTCCCCTCCTTTGCTTAAAAGCCTGATAAATACAGGCTGCCCAGGGAACTCTGGGTCTTAACCCAGAGAATCTTAAATTTTATAAGAGAACTAGACCCTCCTGGAGCCCTAAAATCATTTTAATAGTCTCATTTATTTAAACCTTCATTATCCACTCATTTGGAAGATTGCAGGCCTGATCAACTCACAATAACTAAGGGTCTTTAACTTGATAAATGGATAGCTGGGTAGAGCAATGAAAATAATGATCTGATTAGCATATGGGTGACGGATGGATGAATGTGCAGGAGGGTGGACAGCAGGGTGGACGAGTGCTGTGATGAGATTAGGCCAGTGCCCCTTGACTACACACTGACTTCTTTGTCTCCAGCCATCATCACCACTGTGGGCCTTTTGGTTTTCCCAGTCAGCCTGGCCTCCCCCTTCAGCAAAGAAGCCTGCAAGAGCTCCTCTGTGTACTACGGAGGGAAGTGCCAGCTTGGCTGGGGCTATGTGACTGCCATCCTCAATACCATCCTGGCTGGCCTCCTGTCCATCATTGGGTGGCCTTGCATGACCCAGGTCCAGAGGAGAGCCATATTCTTCTCCAGTGACACTGAGAGAATCATTCTCATGCCAGAAACCATCAGATAAAAACCTCCCAGGAAGAAAGAAGTAAAAGAGCCCATTCTGAAGAAACTGTCATAGGTAGATGCAGCAGGAAGAGTGGAGTGTTGGCAGGCCTCCCCTCACTTCTTGGAATATATACTTAGTGCCAAAGAGTGTCATCTAGTCTCTTTCTGCACCCAAACCTGGCCTGAGCACACCTCTCCTGGAAATAGTTAAAATTATCTTTTAACAGTTTGTTGCTTTAGAGGGAACAGTTCCATGTAGCTATCAAAACAGCAGTTTTAGTGCTTGCTTCGGTAGCACATATACTACAATTGGAATGATACAGAGAAGATTAGCATGGCCTCTGCAGAAGGATGACATGCAAATTTGTGAAGCATTCCATATTTTTGAAAGACAAGTCAGTGGAATCACAATCGCTGACCTGAAATTATACTACAAAGCTACTGTAATAAAATCAACATGGTATTGGCTAAAAAACAGACCTGAGGATCAATGGAACAGACTGGAAGATGCAGCCACAACCACAAACACACTCAGCCAGCTTATCTTTGACAAAGGAACCAAACAAGCTCACTGGAAGAAAGACAGCCTCTTTAGTAAGTGGTGCTGGAAAAATTGGCTTGCCACTTGCCAAGGAATGAAAATAGACCCAAGTATTTGTATGCACCAAACTCAGGTCAAAATGGATCACAGATGTAAATATTAAAACAGAAACACTGAATCTACTGGAAGAGAAAATAGGTAAAAATCTTGAAGACATAGGAGTAGGCAGAGAGTTCATGAACGAAAATCAAACCACAAGGGAAACACTTCAAAGAATCAACAACTGGGACCTCATCTTACTGAAAAGTTTTTGCACATCTAAAGAAATCACCAGCAGAGTAAAAAGAAACCCACAAATTGGACAAAATCCTAGCTGGCTGTCCCTCGGACGAAGGTCTTCTATCTAGAACATATAAAGAATTATAAAACATGAACCTCCCCAAATTCAAAGACCTAATCCTAATGTGGGCATCTGAGATGAATACATACTTCTTAGATAAAGAATGGCAAATAAATATATGAGAAAATGTTCAACATCATTAGTCATCTGAGAAATGCAAATTAGAACAAAATTGAGATTTTATCTCACCACAGTAAGGATGGCTAGCATTAAGAAATCAACCAATAACAAATGCTGGTGAGGTTGTAGAGAAATAGGAACTCTTCTCCACTGCTGGTGGGGATGCAGACTGGTGAAACCACTGTGGAAATTGGTTTGGAGATTCCTTAGCAAACTAGGTCTAGAGGTCCCATTCAACCCAGCTATTTCCCTTCTGGGTATTTTTCTAGAAGATCTGAAAACATCATATCACAGCAATACATGTGCACCCATATTTATAGCAGCTCAATTTGTAATAGCTAAATCGCGGAAGGAACCCAAATGTCCATCCACTGAGGACTGGATAAAAAAAAAACTGGCATTTTTATATAATGGAATATTACTCAGCTATAAAGAAAGACAAGCTTGAGGCTTTTATAGGTAAATGGTCACAACTAGAGACCATACTTTTAAGTGAAATAAATTAGAGGTGTGTGTGTAAGCATCATATTGTATCACTGGTGTAGGAACCTGAAAGTGTGAATATAAATCAGGAGGTATGATAAACAGTGTGAAAGGAAAGGAAACTGCTCGAAAGTAGGGAGCAGCTGGGATGGGGGGAGGGAAAAAAGGAAGAAGGGGATAATTATGTATGTATGTATGTATGTATTTGCAGGATGGCTAACATAGTTGTACTACTGACTTATGTCACTTTATTGTAAGGAACAGTTAATGATTGTTTGATCAGTCTTGCATGTCTATATTGGTTTTCCTGAGCATACACTTTGAAGCTTTCAATATGTAATACAACAACCATTGTTAATTCCCTGTTACCTTGTCTGTAGTTCAGTTTTGATTGTACTATTCTTCTGCTACTTTGTAAGTGGCTGTTTGTTAATATGTTTTCATTCTTTTACTTTTAAAATAAAAAAACCCCAGCAGTCTTAGCTATCAGCTGTGGCTATCAAACTGTGACTATCAAAGCAACAAGAAGCCTGTATAGCTGGATATTCTAATCAGATAAACCATCAGCCTAGGACCTGTCTTAAAAACTTGTATTTGCTTTTGCAGGTAAAAGGTTTTATTCCTTTTGATTATTATTACAAGATATCTCTGCTTATTAAGCTATAAAAAGTTCTGACTAGTCTATTTATAGTTTCAAACCTAAAATCTATAAAAAGTTTATTTTAATTCAACTTGGCCAAATACATCTGAGTATACTCTGGTCTATTAACAATTGTCTTATGTATGCCTGTCTGTCTGTTGTTCAATTTGTGACTGGTTGTGAAATCTACAGCTGTTTTGTTTGAGCTTAACTTTTTCCATGTTTTATCTTTTTGGATTTTTAAAAATTTATGTCTACAATTTAAATTGGCTTATAGATAAGTGTCATTAGAGTTAAGGGCATGCTTCCACCCAAGCTAATCAAAATGATGTAAAGAGTGGTTTTATAGCTGGGTGTGGTGGTGCATGCTTTTAATCCCAGCACTTGGGAGACTGAGGCAGGAGGATCACCACGAGTTTGCAGCTAGCTTGGGCTACATAGTGAGTTCAGCCTGGACTACACAGCAAGACTTTTTCTCAAGGAAAAAAGAAAGAAAAGGCTGGTTTTACAAATACAATGCATATTGTCTATGTATAATAACTTGAGAGTCTTTCATTGGTCAGGAATAATGTATTAATTGTTATGATCTGGTCCCCACAGGTCATCTAAAAATTTGTTAAGCTAATTAAATGGGGGCCTCCTACACTTGGGGAAACTGCTGGACAAGACTCACCTTGGTGAATAAAGGAGTAGCTGCCTGGAAATATTTATCCCAGTCTTTATTCACTAATGGGACCCCAAAAATTTCCATAAGTTTATGGGAGACACATCTCAATAAACATTGCTAAACATATTATTGTAATATGTTTACACTGGTTATCATCAAAAGGTTAAGTTTTATGTGCATAAAATAAGGCTTATTAAAAGATGCTTTTGGTACAAAACTAAATTAAGAGACAAAGGTTTCTGCATAGTAGCTGTGACACTCATTATTGCTAATTTCTGTGTTGTGAGCTGCCAGTGGGAGAAATCCTGTCCCCCTGGCCTATTATTGCTAATTTCATGGTGTACTAAATGTATTCAAGCCTTCTAAGATGTAAAACTAGGTCTTCTAAATTGTAAAGCTAGGATTTCTTTATGGTAATAACCTTTTCTTTTAGATTCATATCTTCCTTTGTCTTCTGCTCTAGCTACTTGTGATAAGAGGTACATGTCAAGCCAGCATGAAATCACCAAATGATAGGTTTTTAAAAAAAGTTAGAGATATGTATGTTGTATATGTGTCATTATACTTAGAGATGCTCAGGCACTGAGCAGACCAGACAATGTCACATGCTTTCCCAATGACATCCTATTAAAGGATAACAAATTAGGTGAGAGCTTGTGTACTAGATGAGATGATTGACTAAAAAGGCTATCCTATACCAAGATGTGTTTCAAAGATTATATCATGATTGTCATGTTGAAATACTATGTGTGGCTCTGGGTTGCAAATTCTCTCTGTAAAACTACAATTGTTGTCTGTTAACATTCTGCAAGACTGGGGCATGGTGGTGCATACCTGTAATGCTAGCACTCAGGAGGCTGAGGCAAAGGATTTGGGGCCAGCCTGGGTTACATAGTGAGTTCAAGGCCAGACTGAGCTACATACAGAGGCCTTGTCTGAAAAAATAAAAACAAACAAATTCTGCAGAGGTTCAACTTCTAAAACACCCATGATTGTAAGAAATGTTTTCTGACTATACTTTATATTTCAAAGTGCATGATATCCAGATGATATTATAATAGTTAAGCTTACTGTTCCCAATGCAACACTGATGTAACTGATCTTTTCTCCTGGGTGTTCCACAACTGAAGTTTGAAGACCAGAACCAGAAAGGTAACTGGGCTAATAGGGCAGTCAATATTTTGGCCGTGGCTCTCAAAAGTCAGTGAGGACCCAGGACATGTAGGAACCTTTTCTACAGCATCTACAACTTTGGTGAGACACCCAACATCCTAAGTAGGGTTATTGCTGGACCTCACAGGCAGAAATAAACAAATGTACAGTGTGCCAAAAGAGGGTCATCAAAGAGGGAAATCTCCTTCACAGAAATCAACATAGTCAAGCAACACCGTGACCCACCCTGGCAGCTGACAATAACAGGAGCTGAGGGGTGCTATAGCTGGTTCCAAAGGTAACGCCTGCAGAGACTTAACTGAGCTTGATAGACAGCAGAAGGTTAATTTTGACTAACACAGGTCTTGCTTTAACTTGGTTTTAAGCACCCAGCAGAAAGGTATAATCAAAAAATGTATAAAAATAATACTATAGTAATAAAAGCTAGATACAAAGAGGGCATCCAAACCCTGACCCCCACTGACAATTCTGAGCTGGTTATAATTGCTATTCCAAACTTTTAAAATCAGTGTCTGATGTGGCTCCTTCCCCAGTCTGCCTTTCCATTCTATTTCCTCCTGTCTGGGTCATATGTGTTTCATTTTCTTAGAGAAATTTGTTTATTATTGTCTAGCAGAGCTTTGACTGGACCCATATCTGCCAGGTGGAGACAACACTGGGATTTGCTACCTCTGCCCCTACCCTCCCAGTTTACACTGATAACTCTTCAGGCCTCAAACATTCACCCACCCCAAAACATCTGTAGATAGCCCCCAGGACCAACTCTTTTATAATACTTAGATCACAGAGAAAGTACCACACTTGGACATGCACACGTGTCTCTGGCTATCTGTCTTTGCTCTACTGGGGACTGAATCCAGAGCCTTCATGCTGTGCTTTAAAATTTTTTTTTACTACGTTGCCCAGACTGGGCTCAAATTTGCAATCCTCCTCCCTCAGCCTCCCAGAGTACAGGAATTACAGGTCTGCCAGGATGCCTGGCTTTTGAGGGCTTTTATATAAAGTAAGAGAAAACCTGGGCAGTGGCCACATATTCCAATTGCCTGGAGACCTGTGGTACATTCCCAGTAGCATAAGCAGCTCTTTAGTGAAAATCAGCCTTTCATGGGAAGACCTTTGAACATCAGGCATAAAGAGCAGCAAGCAAGTGCCACCAGTGAGGAGCCCAAACCCAGTGCACAGCTCACCCACTGCCACTTGGGATGTGCCTTCTCACTGTTAGTAACCTCACAATGCTCTCACAGTCCTTAATTTTCCCTCTGAGTTGATTCGGCAACATTAAAGGGAGTGATTCTCCAGCCCATAAAGCAGAGCCATTTGCAGAGACTCTGACTTGATTTGGCAATAGACTGAGGGATCTTTCTCGATTGTTTTCTCTCCATTAAAGCAAGAGATGCTCGTTATTTGCAAGAGCTTTGGGCCTACAGAGGCTGGAAATCCTTGTGCTCACAGACCTGGAAAAAGCAAAGTCAGAAGGAGCCCAGAGTCTTCCTGGGCCCAACCCTGATGAGATGGAAAATCCCAGGAGCTGGTGGCCACCCCAGTCATCTGCACTCTGCCCAGGGTGGCTTAGTGGTGGTGGTGGGCAGCAAGTGGGGTCTTCTGCAGCGGCCAACCTGTGCTCCTGTAGTCTCTACCGGTCCTGGGTGTGCTCAGTGGCTTTAAAGCAGAAAGGACAGAAACCCGCTGCCCTCTTCTGACTCAGCAGAACCCAATGTGAACTGCACAGTCAGGGCGGATGTTGCTGCTGCCAAGAACTCTGTGGAGCAGACTCAGGATCTCCACAGAGCCCAGGGGCTTGGAGCTGCCCTCCTGCACCCATGTCGCCCTGCCCTGCGAAGGCTCACCTGAGGAATGTGGATCTGGGAATAAAGTGGGTTCCCGGCCAGGACATCACCTCCAGTGATGCTTGGGGCAAAGGGTTCCCAGGAAAGAGGGAGGCCTGGGAAGCTGTATTATACCATTTCACAAAGAACACTAAGGCTTAGACAAGCAAGGTCACCTGTCCAAGGCCACATGGCCATAAGCAGTAGATGTGGGATCCTAAATCACTGATCTCTAAAATGTGGACAGGTGAGAAAATAATTCATGTTTCAGTTCTCCTTTAGGACCTTGAAGAAGAAAGGCTCATTTGGTGCTAATGACTAACCCTCTCATGTCCTTGCTGAATTTCTTCTTCACTGCTCTAGTTCGAAGCTTAGGTGTCTCTAAAAGGCCCATATTGAGACAGTGTGGCACTACAGGGAAGTGGTGGAAACTTTTTTTTTTTTGGCATTGTACTGGAGAGTGAGCACTGGGCCTTTACACTGAGCTACACCCCCTCTTTTTTTTTTTAATTTTGAGACAGGTTCTTGCTAAATTACTAAATTGCTCAGGCTGGACTTGAACTTGTAATCCTCTGCCTCAGCCTACAGGGGTGCTGGGATTACAGGTGAGCACTATCATGCCCAGCTGTTGTGTTGAACACCTGAGGTGGGGCTTAGTGGAAGGAGAAGGGGGACCCTGGTCCTCTTCTCTTTCACTTCCTAGCCCTGAGGCGAGCACCTTGCTCCAACACAGATTTCTCCTACAGAAAGGCCAAGAAAGTGAAACACACATGCTATCAGCATTGAGACATATGCATGTATGGAACATGCTGTTGTCATGTGTGCAGACTGCCATAAATGTGGCAACTTAATAAAGATTAACTTTTTAAATATTATTTTTTAAAAGTGCTATTGGTAGTTTCATTGTAGTTCATAGAATGTTCATAGACTTTGTACACCAAAAAAGTTGATGTTGAAATAGTTGAGGCTTTTTTATAAACACTAAATATTAAAAATCTATTACTTTATTTTTACTTTTTTCCTATTAAGTGCTTATTATTTAATGTAATAAAACTCATAAAAATAATTCATCAATAGAAATATTCTAAAGAATAAACATGGGTCTGACAGACCCACATTTCTGCACCTCTATGACAGAATTAGTGTTATGCTCCACAGTAGCACAAATAACCAAGAATTTGTGCATGAACAGCCACAGGACTGGCAGTGCTAGGCAGCCACAGACAACAGTGTGGCTCTACAGGGGTAAAGCCTCTTGTACAGAGCTGGGGCTGAAGTCACAGAAACGAGACTGGCGACCCAAAGGACAGTCAGAATAACAAAAACACACTTTATGCTTTGAAGCTCAGAACTAGAGGAGACCCCCGACTGAGCTGGCAAAAGTACAAACGCCTGCCTGCCCATAGCTGTGGGGCTTCCTGCTTTCCTCTACTGAGAACTTCCCCACGGCCACTTGCAAACTCTTCCTGTATGTTGCCATCTTATCTGGAGGTCTTTTTCTATAGAAACCGGAAGTTTTGACGGCTGCTTGCTGGAATGTTAGAAAGAATCCAGTTTTGTTTCTGCAATGGTAGACCACATGTTTCATTCAGCCCACCTTTGAGGTTATGGGAAGGTGGAGAACCTCAGGGTCCTCACTGCCTGATGACCATGGTCCTGAAGGGCAGTCATTGTATCAGTCAGCTTTCCAGTGCTAAGACAAAGTACCTGACATTCACAACTTAAAGGAGCAGAGGTTTACTGGACTCTCAGTTTCAGTCTAGTCAACTGGCTCCACAGCAATCAGGGCAGAAGGGAGTGGCTGCTGGGTGTGCTGGTGGCACATGCCTATAATCCCAGCACTTCTGGAGGCTGAGGCCAGAGGATGCCAGGTTCAAGCCTAGCCTAGGCAACTTAGTAACTTAATGAGATTTTGTCTCAACATAAAAAATAAAAAGGGCTGAGGATGTAGCTCAATGTGAAGGTCCCTGAGTTTAATTCTTAGTACTAAAGGAAAAAAACAAAAAACAAAGATTAATGGGCAGAGCTGGGCGCCATGGCGCATGCCTGTAGTCCCAGCACTTGGGAGGCTGAGGCAGGAGGATTGTTTTCAGTTTGAGGCCAGCCTGGGCTACAAAGTGACCTCAAGGCCAGCCTGAACTGCACCGCAAGACCGTCTCAAAAAAAGACACACACACAAAAAAGATGGGCACAGGGTGAACTTGACACGTAAAGGGAGATAAGCTAATGGCCTATAGAAACAATGTGGGCAAGGGAGGGGCCATCAGTGTCAGCTGCCTGACCCACTGGGAAGCCTTGCTGTGTGCACTGGCTGGAATGTAACACAGACTGCAAAAATAATCTCATTTAAAACACGGCCTCAGTATCCATGGGAGATTGGCACCAGGACTCCTGCGAATACCAGAATCTGAGGATGTTTAAATCTCATATATAAAATGGCTTTGTATTTGCATAGGACCTATGGGCATCCTCCCCTGTATTTCAAATCATCTCTAGGTGAGTTTTTTTTGTTTGTTTGTTTTTTGAAAGACAAGGTCTCCCTATGCAGTCCAGCTTTGTACTCACTATATAGCCCAGGCTGGCCTCAAATTTGCAGCAAGCCTCCTGCCTGAGCCTCCAGGGCGCTGGGATTACAGGTATGCATCACCATGCCCAATTTCTAGATGATTTATAATCTCTAATGCAATGTAAGTGCTATTAGAATAGCTGCCACACTGTGTTCTTTAGGCGATGACAAGAAAAAAAGGCTACATATGTTTAGTGCTGGTGCAGTTTTCTTCCACTTATTCTGTATCTGAGGTTGGGTGAATCTGCAGATGTGGAGCTGACAGGGTTTCACTATGCAGTTCAGGCCAGCCTTGAACTCACTTTGGAGTCCAGGCTGGCCCCAAGCTCTCAGCAAGTCTCCTGCCTCAGCCTCCTAAGTGCTGGGATTATAGGTGTGCACTACCATACCCAGCCTCTCTGCTCCTTTTCAATGCCACTTTTGAAAGCCTCCCATCAGGAAGTGGAGTCTATTTCTTCACCTTTGAATTTGACATTGACCAACAGAACATGGCAGACATGGTCTCCAGAAGTGCTGCACACCTCTGCTTGTTCTCCTGGAATCCACCCTCCTGGCCCTGCAGACAACCCTGAGCCAGCCTGCTGCAGAATGAGACATACTTGAACCATTTTTCCCCAGTATCCTACACGACAGCCAGCCAAACACCAGAGAACTGCTTCTCAGGCTGTCAGGTGAGCACAGAATTGTGAAGAATGCTGGTCAAGGCCAAAAAACCTCCCAGCAGCACTTAGTACAGATTCTTAACACACAGAATCACAAGCAAAATAAATTTCTACTTTAAACCTAGTTTGAGTGCTTTGTTACACAGCAATGCTGGTGCTAACAGCGAATCTATGCAAGGAGGAGTGACTCAGCTGCCTCGACCTTGACTTCTCTGGAGAAGTCAGACAGCTATCATGAGATCCTGACCCCACCTGGGTATGGTATGGGGGAGCGGTTGGGAGACATAAGTCTTTAGAAGCATTTTTCCTGCAAATGAAAAGGCAGATTCATTTTTCTCTGCTCATATATTATTTTCTCTACATAGACACAATTCTTCAGTAAACATTTACAACACTGAAAAAAAGAGGGCACTCCATAGACAGAATGACTCCCACACACTCAATTCCAACACACAGGACATACGCAATGGACAGAGGTCTGCGTAAGCACAGTACACGGAATAAATATGCTTCCCTGCAAACCACAACCACACACGCTCTTGGAACACCACACAGCAAGGCAGAGAGGAGATCTTGTGCTATACTCTGAGACTGCTTTGTTACAAAAATAAATAAAAATCAGGAGGCCTGAGCCCTGGTCGTGCTAAAATAACATCCTCTGTAGTCCACAGCTGAGTGGTGAATAAAGGCTTATCTGACGGGTCTTTCTCCTGTCTTAGGAAGTTGGGGGAAGTCAGGGGCAGAGGTGAGAGTCCAGTGGCAGCAGATGCTGCCCCTTCTCTTCTTGCCCACAAGCACTTGCACAGCTTCAAGTCTTCCTTGGAGCTCTCCTGACGAGCAAGGGCCACAGAGGGTCTCGCAGTTCTTTCTGTCCCTTTGGACTAAGGCTGGGATTCAGAGGCAGTGGGAGGCGCAGCTGGCAGGGTGGGGTTCCACCCAGGCCAGGGCTGAAAGATGCCCTCTGCCAATGCTTCAACCCGCTTTCCCTGTCTGCTCCCTCTCCAAATCATGGCGGCCACTCTCTGACCACCTGAGCTTCTTTCCTGCCTCCTGCTGACCTCCCACTCAGATATTCTCTGAGAGAAGCTGGCCAGGAGGCTCTCTGGTGGGCCGGGTGGGTGTGTACTAGCTCACTCAGGTCTGTCTGGACACTGGTGGCCCCTGGCGTGGAGGGACAATTCCTAGACTCAGCTATGGCAGCAGCCTCAGAGCAGCAGATGTTTCCCAGGGAAAACATCTGCCAACACTACCTGCTGGACCCTGCCTAGTTCTTCCTCCTTTGTCCTGAGTGAGCAAGGGTGCTTGCAAAGAAGCCCAGGGGCTGCCACCAACACGTAACTTCCAAGTCCCTGGAGCCTGCTGTGATGTGGACAGGAAATGAGGTCTTCCTTCAGAGCGAGGCCCTGCCTCAGCTCCAGGCAGGCCTGCGAAGTGTCTGAGACTATCTTATGTGTACAGACATCTCTTAGGTTCCACTTTAAAAGTAGGAAGGTGCTTTTCTTGAAAAGAAGAAAAAAGTATCTCCTGGGGTCAAAGGAGGAAAAATGAGCAAATATAGCCACTGGGATCCTGGGATCTAGCAGAGATGTGTGAAGGAATCAGTGTGCATTTTTTAAACTGGGGAGTCTGCAGGACAGAGGGGAGAGGTGGGCTGGCACTGGAGACATCCTAGGTTGTCACAACCTGGGGGAGGGAAGGGGAGGTTCCACCGGCATCTGGTGGGTAGAAGCCAGGGATGCTGCTTACCATCTCCACTGCACAGGACTGTTCCCACCACAAACCATTCTCTGGCTTCAAACGTCAGCAGTGCTGAAGGGGAACAGACCTGCTCCAAGCCAGGCTTGCGGGCAGGTTCCAGAACTTGCCCAGAGGCCCTTTGCAGGTGACAAGGGGAGGCCCAGAGACTTCTCTGACACCAGTTTCCTCAAGAGTGACCTCCCCTGGTCTCATCAGAAAAGATGAAGGTCAGAAGGAAGAGGAGTAGAGTGGGAAGGAAGACACCTCCTCCACCCACACACCACCTCCAGTCTGCGAGGGAGAACTCCAGACACTTCAGCGATCTTTGGTCAAACAGAAAACGTTAAGGCTGAACTGAAGGGTCCACTCCTTAACCCCACCTGCCCAGTGGCCAAGGTCAAGGTCCCTTCCCTCTACACAGAAGTCCACAGTCATAGGCAGATGCCGGGACCCCGCACTGGGCTGGGTGGCACAAGAGACAGGGGCAGGAGGACAGCGGCTGGTGGCTGGTGGTGTGGTCAGGGCACAGCATGTTCACTTGTTCTCGATCAGCGTCTGCACCTTGTACACCAAGTCCCGGGCGAGCTTCAGGACTTGCTTTGTGTTATGCCGCTCTGCCATTTCTGTAAGAATACGGAGTAAATCTCATGAGTTCCATCTGTGTCTGCCCTCTGGACATCCCTACCTCAGACTGGATCTGCAAGCAGAGATCTGGGAGAAGGCCTCAACCTCCAGGTCTCAGTTGCCCTGTCTAAAAATGGGTATTACAGTAACCACCACCCAAGGTTACAACGGAGATCAAATAAGACAATGCTGGTTCAGTGGACGCTTCATAAAGGTCAGGCTTTTCCACTCTTCTTCATGAGGATGACTGGGAACCTTCCAGAAGAGCAAAGCCAGGCACACAGCAGATACTTAAAGATCTTATGGAAATGAAGGAAGTGATCAAGGAAGCAAGACAGAGAGGAAAGGGGAAGGTCAAGATCGGGGGCATTCAGAGTGGTAAGGTTGTAGACTACGGGAAGGAAAGAGAGAGAAGCAAATATAATTTTATCAAGAGCCTGACAAAACAGTTTCATTTTTAAACCTTTTAAATACAATGGAGTAACTCTAAACTTAGACATCCACCCATTTATTTATTTTTCCAGTACTGGAGACTGAACACAGGGCTCTCACACTGAGCTACATCCCCAGTCCTTTTGCACTTAAAAAATTTTTTTGCGGGGGAGACAGGGTCTCGCTATATAGTTTAGGCTGGCCCTGAACTCTCTATGTAGGTCAGGCTGGCCTTGAACTCACAGTGACCCTCCTGTCTCAGTCTCCTGAGTGCTGGGATTACAGGCATGTGCCACCAAACCTGGCTAAATTTTTGAGATGGTTTTAACTTGCTAAGCTGCCCTGGCTGGACTTGAACTTGCAATCTTCTCACTTCAGCCACTCAAAGTGCTGAGATTAGAGACGTGTGCCTCATTTATGACTCTTACAGTTAGACATTTATTATAAATAAACTATTTAATAAAGGAAATAGGCACTAAGATCATGGTTCCCAAACTAGGCGTAAAGGAACCCCCTCCCCCACCTCAGCTTTCACAATGACCTTCCTGTGACATTTTGAGATATTTAGGAATTCAGAGAGAATCCTAATAGGAATCCTAACAGTGACACCCTACATCTTTTGAGTATTACATAAACTAACTTGAACTACATTCTTACCCACGGTTTTGCATACCTGCCAAGGTAGGTTTTCAGTGGTTGCTGTGATACAAAGTAAGAACCATGCACAAGTCACGGTGGCACAGGCTGTGAAGGGCACATGTGCAACAGGGCTGCAAGGCCAGAGGGGCTGCACACCACCCAACAAGTGCACAGATTCTGTAAGAAGTCACTGTACTTCTAACAAATGAAAAAACCCATATTTATCTTGAGAAAAGTTTTTTGGCAGCACAGATGGTTAAACTGTGGGCTTCCACACTGAGCTACACTCCAGGCCTTTCATTTGTTTCTAAATTTTGGGACAGCATCTCACTAAGTTTCTCAGGCTAGAATTGAACTCGTGATCCTTCTGCCTCAGGCTCCAGACTGCTGGGCTTACAGTCCTGCGTCACCACACCTGGCTTTTTCTTTCAATTTATGTGCTTATCTTTCTTTAAAATAGCTATTAAGTTGTTTGGACATAAAAACTTATTAAGTGGTTTGGACCCACCTACCTACTACATGGAATTTTGGGCAGAGGAACCTGTGAAAATTTTACAGAGATGCCATGGGTGCCATGAACTGAAAAAGCTAGACAACCTCTACATTAAGATTTGGATTATTTTGGGGATTTCAATTAGAGGCTCAATGACAAGGGACGATTCATTAATTTATAGAACAGTTGTTTGAGATATAGTCTACAATCTTTTCTCTTTTTTTTTTTTTCTGAGACAGGGTCTCACTATGCAGTTCAGGCTGACTTTGAACTCACTACCTGGCTGATGCTGCCCTTGAACTTGCAGCGAGTCTCCTGCCTCAGCCTTTCCAGGCATGCACCACACCTGGCATAGTCTGCAGTCTTAAAAAGTGATTACACACATGATTTTTTAAATATTAAGTGGGAAAAATGTATGATTGGATTCTTTGATGGTAGAAACATAAAAATATGTGTGATTGTGGAAAAGACTAGATGGATTCTTTTTCCAGTACTAGAGAATGAGCCAAGGAGCATTCTACTGCTGGGCTATATGCTACACCACCAGCCTTTTTAATTTTGAGACAGGGGCTTGCTAAATTGCTTACGCTGGCCTCGAACTTGCAATCCTCCTGCCTCAGATGCCCAAGCAGCTGAGAGTATAAGCAAGCGCCACTCCTGGCTGGCTGTATTTTTTTTTAAATGGGCTTATTAAATGCAACAGAGCAGAAAACCAGGTGAAATTCAAATTGTGACAAACCAGGTGAAATCCAAATGAAGTCTATAATTTAGTAAACAGTAACGCACTAATGTTAATTTCTTAGTTTTTACAGATGTGCTAGGATCATGTAAAATGCTAACAGTAATTTAAACTGGGCAAAGGGTATCATGAACTCTCTGGGGCTATTTTTTGCAATTTTTTTTTGTAAATCTAAAAAAATTCTAAAACCAAAATTTTGGTAGATGAATAAAATCAAAATTATTCCCAAATAAAAAGGATACTTCAATAAAACACAAACTTCTGAAGGTGAAGTCACAGTTGGCCTTTTTCTCTTTTTGATATTTCTAGAGCCTCTGGTTTTTTATTTTTAAATATTGGCAATAGTGGCAATAGGGTTCATTTACTGGGCCCATCCTATGGGCCGGCACCAGGTGATGAGACTTATCCATGGTATGTCTTTTGATCGTGTGAACTTCCTTGCAAGAGAGGAGGTGTTTGCATCTTTCTATCTCTGAAGTATCTCTGACCAACACGCATGAAATCATGTCGACAAGGGCACAGAGCACCCAAGTGACAGAAAACTGCGATCAGACCCCACATCTGTCTCATTTCAATGGCTGGGCCTTTTCCACGCCTCATGGCTGCCTCTGGATGCCTGCTTTCCCTGGCACCTCAAGCATCTGGAGAGGATGCTGCTCCCCCACCTCACAGATGAGGACGGGGATGCTTACAGTGGGGCTAAGTACCTGGCCCACGGGCACAGCTGGGCACTTGCCAGCCAGACTTCGGCTTTGAGCTGGATTCCAACACTCATTGTGCCCCTGCTACATTCTTAAGCAAAACACCTCCTATTATAGGATATCAAATTATCCTTCCAAAAATAGCCACAGGAAGTGGGCAAAAGCCCCCTCTGCCTCCTTCGTGCACCCATCTCGGCACACCTCAGTCCCCCCTGGTCCCACCCGCATGAGACCTCACGCCTCAGGTACCATTAAAGAATTTGATGATGTCAGTGAAGTCCATGTTGTTCTCCAGGATGATGTCACGGTAGACCTCCACCAGCGCCAGGGCAATGAACAGCACGTAGTGGGCGGATGACACATGTTTGGCTGCCCAGATGGTCTCCCAGACGGAGAAGACATCATCATAGACGAGTTCTACCAAGACACCAACATGCAGGTACATGGTGTCACCCTCTTCTGTGAGAGCCCCTTAGCAAAAAATCCCAGGCCAGCAAGACTTGGTGTCTGTGCCCTAGTGCAGTGGAGAGAATGAGGCCAGGAGGCAGGAGAACTGTACATCGTAACTTGGCCCTCAAAGCCCTGCATCTCCCCTCTGTAGAAGGGGCTACGTACACAAGGTGGTTTCTAAATTCCTTCTACCAGCTCTGTCGTACTGTGAGGGGTAGAACAGACATGCGCAGGTATCAGTGACATGGATCTGTCCTCTCCTGCACCTTGACTAGTTCCCCCATCTGCACTGGCACCCAGTGAAGTGTCCCCCCACCTACCCACAGGTAGAGCTGGCTGCTGCTTGAGTCCAGTTAAGAGATAGATGGGTGCAATGGATATACTGGGGCGTCCCATGTCCAATAACCTGGCTTACGTGGCTTTGTCACTAGCTAGCTGGGGGCCATGGGCTCCCTACTTCTCCAGGAGACTCTCCCTAATCTATGTATAGGGTGACACTGGTTGTAGTAAAAGGACCAGACATAACACATGTAAGTGGCTCAGCACAGTGCATAGCACTTAATAAACATCTCTGTACATGTTTGTTATTGTGACTGTTAGCATTGCTCCACATCTGCACCAAGCAGTGTACTCAGACGTGACACTACTTCTCGATCATGTGAAAAATGTGTGAAGCAACTCCAACTCTATAGGCTTTAGACTTCTTGGTGGTCTTTGCTAAGAAGCCTAACAGAATGGAATGGAGCTCGGCTTTGGAGTACACAGAGGTGAGCTCTGATCCTCACTCCACCGTTTCTAGCTCTGAACTGGATTGTACTCAGTCTTATTTTTCTCATCTACAAAGACAAGATCTTTATTAAATTTTAATTAAAAAATTTTTTTGAGGCAGGGTTTCCTTCTGTCCAGGTAGCCATGAACTATGAAGCACAAGCTGGCTTCAAACTCTAGATCCTCCTGCCTCAGTCTCCACAGTGCTGAGATTCAAGCTTGTGCCAGCACAGCTGGCCAAAGAGGGGATCTTAACACCTCCCCCCACAGTGTCACTCCAAGATCAGGCAGGCATGCTAACAGCCAAAACTTGCTGCCTTTGCTGCAGCACCCACTCAGCCTCCTCTCTACCCTGTCTCCTCTCCTGAGATTCTACCACAAAGCGTCTGGGGACAAAGCCCCAGTGTGCAGACTGTACCTCGTTTGAAGTCCAGCAGGAACCAGCGGTAGCAGAAGTAGAAGTGGGTGTAGTCCCCATTCTGATGCATCAGCTCAAAGAGCTCTGAGTCTAGGATCTGGCAGAGGAAGCAAAGGGTGGCATCAGCATCCTGGGAAAGGGCTGGACCAGAGGGCACAGCTGAACTGATGGTGGTGGGTGCCACGCTGTACAGACAGCACTCAAGGATCAGGAGAGGTTCAAAGTAGGCAAAAGATACAAACAGACATTACTGCAAAGATTACAAATTGGTCAATAAACACATGAAGACATTAGACATTATTAATCATTAGGGAAGTGCAAATCAATAGACAATGGCATATAACTTCACACCCACTAGCATGGCTAAAATCAGAATGACAGACTAACAAGTATTGAGGATGTGGAGAAAACTGAGTCCTCCTCAAATGCAACATGGTGTGGCTGCTGTGGAAAGCAGTTTGGCAGTTTCCCAAAACATTAAATGCACAGTTGTCTCATGATTTAGCAATTCCATGCAGTCATGCTTTGTGTCCAGATGTCCCCCTAAGGCTGCATGTGGCTACAGGGCTTTTTCAGAGGTGGCTGAATCTACTGTGTGTGATGCTGGTGTTAAGGTTGTGTGATTAGTAAATCAGTCCACTGACTGGCTTGGCGTGGTTCTCGCTAGGATTACAGGTGTGAGTAGCCTGCATACAATATAAGGGACAGAAAGAGTCTTGTTTCTCCTCCTTGTTGCTTTTGCTGTCTTCTGCCTGCCATGAACTGTTCTCTGCAGTGCCACCCTACCTGGGAGCCAGCCAATTATGGACTGAAATCTCTACAGACTGTGAGCTAAATAAGTATTTCTTAACTTTGGGCATCAGGTATTTTGTCTCAGCAATGAGAAAAGTAACTAAGACACATACCTAGGTGTATTCCCAAGAGAAATGAAAATTATGCTCATGAAAAAATTTGTACATAAATGTGGAGAGCAGCACTATGCAAAATAGCCCACTGGGAAGAGCTCAAATATCCACCAGTGGATGAACGAATAAACAAAAAGTGGTATATCCAAAACACAATATTATTCCTTAATAAAAATTATGAAGTTTTGGTGCATGTTATAATGTGAATGAATCTTGAGAACATGATGTGAAGTGAAAGAAGCCAGTCACAAATAGCCACATACGGTATGATTCCATTTATAAGAAGTGCTTAGAAAAGGCAAACCCATAGGGACAAAAAGTAGATATGGTTTGGGGAGAGGGAGGAAATGAGGGGTGACTATTACAGGATCCATAGTTTCTTTTCGGGGTGAAAATGTTCTAAAATCAGTGATAGTCTTATAATTGGGAATATACTAAAAGTCACTAAAATTGCACACCTGGCAGGGGAGATACCATGATCATAAAATTGTACACTAGAAGGGTGCTTGTTTTGGTTATCTGAATTATATCTCAACAAAATTGTTATTAAAAAGACAAGTATTAGAAGAGTATCTACAGCTATGAGGTATGCTGTTCAAAAAAGAGGGTGGGGTGGGCACTGGATGTGGTGGTGCATGCCTGTAATCCCAGCACTTTGGGAAGCTGAGGCACAAGGATCACAAATTCGAGCCCAGGCAACTGTTTCAGAAAAAAAAAAAAAAAAGGCTGGGAATGCAGCTCAGCACAAAGGACCTGGGTTCAATTCCTATTACCACAAGAGATGGGGGTAGGGTAGCAGGTTTGAAGTGGTATGCACAAAAGAAAAGTATGTACAGTATGAATCTAATTATGGAAAAATATGTATATAAAATGGGCAAAATGTATGAACAGGCAATTCACAGAAAGCAATCCAAATGTATCAAAAAAAAAAGGTATTAATTTTAACTATCAAGAAAATGCAAGTAAAATCACAATGAGGTGCTCTGATCACATTCAAGAGCCTGGCAGAAGTTCAGAGGTGTGACAGTACCAAGTGAGGATGGACTGTGTGGAAAACCTTTATACAGTGTGCTCAAGCATGGAAACTGGGACAGTCAGTGTGGACAGGCATGCAGCCGTGTTTCATGCAGCTGAAGGTGCACACATCCCTGGCCTCTCAGATGCACTCCAGGCGCACACTCAGGCAAAGATCTTGCTTGTGTGCATGAGGAGATGGACAGGTGAATAGGAATTTCACAGGAGCACAATTTGAAAAGGCCAAAATCAAAGCCCCAAATTCTTCAAAATAAAATAAAGTGGGAACAATTCAAAAGTCCCTGAACAGGAAAATGGATATAAATAAACTGGGAGATAATGGGAAGAACACACAATGCAAGACTGTCCTTCAGAGAAGAAAATCTATGCTTTTGAGTGAGGTGAAAACATGATATCCAAAATATTCTGTAATATTTTAACTCCCCAAAAGAAATCAGAGTTAATTTGATTACTGCTGTATCTTCACTACTGGTAAAGATAATGTATCTCTATCATTTATGTGGGTTAATATATTTCTAGTCCGTCTATTCAAAGGGAGGAATGTCTCAATTTCCCCAGGAGATAGATACACTAATTACGATGGGTGCTAAGGAGCAATCACTGATCACAGCACTTCTCAAACTCAAGCTTCCTCAGAGTCACATGCACAGGTTCTGGGGCCCTGGATGGCTGGTCCAAATGCCTGCAGATTCTGATTCAGGAGGAAGGGCAATAGTGATTTGCATTTTCTTCTTCTTTTAAAAAATTCATTCATTCATTCATTTTATGGTGCTACTGGGAATTGAACCTAGGGCTCCCATACTCAGCTACATCCCCAGCCTGATGGACTAACTGCACTGGGGATCAAAGCCAGGGGAGCTCTGCTACTGAGCTACACCCTACCCCCACTTTTTATTCTGAGATAGGGTCTCTATAAGTCACTAAGTTGACCAGGCTGGGCTCTAACTTGTGATCTTCCTGCCTCAGTTTCCACAGTGGATGGATATGAGGAATGTGCTACCTTGCCCAATATAAATTGCACTTCTAATAATTTATCAGATGGGGTTACTGCTGCTGACTCATGGATTAGGCTCTGAGAGGCAGTGGCAGGCAATGTGTTCAATGTGTATAAACACATTAGTTTATTTCAATTCTATAACCATAGTAACTTATTGAGAATGATATAAATGAGAATGTAATCTACTTTCCAGATGAGGAAAGACCCTGAGAGATAAGGGCATATGCCTGAGGTTGTCCAGTTAGCAAGAAGCATACACAGTATTCAAACTCAGGGTGGCTTCACACCACTCAAGCTTAAGTCACTCAGATATACTTCATATTTCCCAAAGGAGTCGGAAGACCAAGTTACCTGGATCAGGGACCTCATGTTGGCAAAGTGAGTGTCCATGGCGCCCCCATGGGGGAAGTTCTGGTTCATCCTCTTCATGAGCTCTGAGAAGCAACTGAAGGCCAGGGCCTCTGGGGGAGCAGCACAGGACAGTCAGCTGTACCATTGCATGTGGGACACAGGTTCCCACAGGGGTGGGGCAAAGACCCAGAGCTGGTGCACAAAATGCACACCCAAGGAGAAACACGTAGTCAAGTGAATTCTATTCAGAAGCTCTCCGATCTAAAGTAAATTACATACTTCTCACCTTGTTTTTTTGTTTGTTTTGTTTGTTTTTTAACTTTTTGAGATAGGGTCTTGTTCTGCAGTTCAGGCTGGCCTTGAGCTCACTTTGTAGCCCAGGCTGGTCTTGAACTCACAGTGATCCTCCTGCCTCAGCCTCTTGAGTGCTGGGATTACAGGCATGCATGACCATGCCCAGCACTTCTCACCTTAGAGGTACAGGATTATCCTCTTTTAGGAAAACATGATGACAGCAGATGCTCTATTTATTTTTTGGTTTTTTGAGATAGGGTCTTGATATGTAGTTCAGGCTGGCCTTGAATTCACTATGTAGCCCAGGTTGGCTTCAAGTTTATGGCAATCCTCCTGCTTCAGCCTCCCAAATGATGGGATTACAGGCATGTGACACCAATCCCAGCTCAGATGCTCTTTGTACAGGAAGACCTCAATTTACTAAACAATAAAAAGCTGACAATGTTTTGTTGATCCCAAATTCTTTTTCTTCTTTTTTTGAGACACGGTCTTGCTATGTAGTTCAGGCTGGCTTTGAACATACTGTAAAGGCCAGGCTGACCTTGAACTCACAGCAACCCTCCTGACTCAGCCTTCTGAGTGCTGGGATTACAACCATGTGCCACCATGCTGGTTTCTTTTTTCTTTTTAAAGTTTACTAGTTTATGAAATTCTCAAGTCTAGGAATCATTGTATTCAAACAGTAATTGTCAATATCAGAAGGGCTTTTTCACCATGCAAAGGGTCAAATGACTTTGGGAAATGCTGTGTGGTGTATCCGCTGCTTAGAGAATCTATGATCACAAATATTAAGAAAGTAAAGGTGCTGAGAAGACCTACAATAAAGGAATCTGTTTCAAAAACTTACTTTAAAAGGGTGGGTGTTTTTTTCCTCGTAAAAGTAACTTCAGAGGAACTACACTAGACCAGAAGTTTTCCCAAGGGCTATATTCAGGTCTTCCTACCCTCACCCCAGTAAAACAAAATTTTTTTTTGTACCAGGAACTGAACTCAGGACCTTGTGCTTGCCAGGCAGGCACTTGTACCACTGAGCTATTTTCCCAACAGCACCAAATACTTTGCTTTGAAGCTGAGCATGGTGGTGCAATCGTGTAATTCCGGCACTCAGGAGGCTGAGGCCGGAGGATTGCCATGAGTTCAAGGCCAGCCTGGGCAACATAGGGCATTAGAGGCCAGCCTGAACTGCATAGTGAGTCAGAGTTTTGCTTAGTTTCCCGGGCATGACCTTGTGATCCCCCTGCCTCGGCATCCTAAAGTGCTATGCTTACAGGCATGTGCCTCATTTATTTTTTAAAGACTGTTTTTAGAGCCTTCACTTGACTGTGGTAGTGTTTGTCACAGTGTTTCTCTGCTGCTAAGTTTCTCTCACCACTGCCACCTCCTTCCCTCCCACGCTGTCCCTTTTGGAAGGAAGTCACTAGCTGAAGCCCACCTCTAAGGTATAGGGGGTTATGTTCCCCATTTTTAGAATACTGCAGCATTCACCCTTTCATATGTAGAAGCTAGTGGTGTCTCACAATGTTATGTGACCAGCACCACCATCTCCTTCCTGAACACTCTTCACCCCCAAGGGAAACCCATGCAGTAGGCAGTCCCAATTTTCATCTCCCTAGTCTGTGTCAACCTCTACTTACTTTCTGTCTCCCTGGATTTGCTAATTCATGACTTTCCATGTAAATAGAATAATACAGTATGTAGTCTTCATTTAGCATGTTTCAAGGTTCATCCATATTGTAGCAAGAATCAGAACATCATTCTTTTTTATGCTAAATAATATTCCATTGTAGAGATTATATCACATTTTTCTTATGCATTCTTCGGTTGATAGACACTGGACTGTTGTCACTTTTGGACTGTTAGGAATAATGCTGTGTGTTTTCAATTCTCCTAGGTATATGCTTATGGACGGAACTACTGGGTTACATGGTAACTCTACATTTAATATCAAGAGTAACTACTGGCCAGACTGTTTTCCAAAGTGGTCAAATCATTTTACAATTTCACCCGCAATGTGTGAAGCCACCCTTTCTCCCTATGCTTACCAGCACGCGCCACCATCCGGTGCTTTGATTCTAGCCACCCTAGTGCATGTGAAGCATGTCTCAGTTCAGCTTCGATTTGCATCGTCCTATTGACTAATGATGCTGGGCAACTTCTAATTCAATGATTGGCTATTCTGTCTCTGATTCCATCGAGAAATGTCTACTTAAATCTTTTACCCATTTTAAATTTAGTTTATCTTTTTATTGCTGAATTATGAGTTCTTTACATATTTCGGTATAAGTTCTTTAACACACATAAGATTTGTATATATTGTTTTCCGTTCTTATGATTCTTTTCACTTTTATGATAGTCCTTTGGAGCACAAAAGTTTTAATTTTGATGAAGCCCAATTTTCCTATTTTTTCTTTCATCAGTTACAGTTACCATGTTTTATGTAGGAAACTACTGCTTAACCCAAGGTCACAAAGATTTTCTCCTATTTTCTAAGAGTTCAATAATTTTTCTTACATGTAGACCTATGATGTGTTTTAAGTTAGCGCTTTGCCTGTGTTATGAGGCAGAGGTCTAAGTTCAATCTTTTGGATATGGGTATCACTTGTCCCACCATCATACAATGAAAAGACATTTTTCCCCACTGAGTTTTACTATCTTGGCAGCCGTGTCAAAATCAGTTGACCACTGACATAAAGGCTTATTTCTGGACTTGCAATTCTATTCCAATGATCTATATGCCAATGCTCGAGTAAATACATAAAGTTTTTCATTACCATGGCTGTTCTGATTACTGTATTGTTCTGATTTTGAATTAGGTTTTGAAATTGGGAACATTTTCTTTTGTTTCAAAATAGTTTTGGCTATGCTCAAACCCTTGAATTTCCATGTCACTTTTAAGATCAGTTTATCAATTTTTGCAAACAAGGCAGATGAGAATATTGAAAAGTATTGCACTTTAGTTTTCTCTACAATGTTTTATAGTTTTCAATGCACAAATCTTGCACTTTCTTAATTTATTCATTTTTATTCTTTTAGGTACTATTGCAAATGGAATGTCCCTTAATTTCCATTTTGAGATTGTTTTGAGTGCACAGACTTTTGTGTGCTGATCTGTATTCTGTAACCCTGATTAACTCAGTTATTTTTTTATTCCTTAGAATTTCCTATATGTAAGTCATATCACCTGTGAATAGTGATAGTTTTACTTCCTTCCCAATTATTTTCTTCCTCAAATGCCCCTGCTTGAACCTACAGTGGCAAAAATAGACACACATTTGCCTTGTTCCTGATCTTAAAGGAAGGTATTCAACATTTCACCACTGAGTATGATGCTATTTGTGGGTTTTTCATAGATTCCGTTTATCATGTTAAGTAAGCTCCTTCTACTAGTTTGTCAAGTATTTTTATCATGAAAGGCATTGGATTTTGTTATGATTTTCTGTGTCAACTGAGATGGTTGTATTTTTGGCTAGTTATTACTTTGTTTTTTTATTAGTACATGTTTGTAGTACACAATGCTTACATTCTTTGTGGGGAGTTGGCACGTTAACATATCTTAAATTCCTTTATTCATCCTCTCCCTCCTGAGAAAGATCTACCTTCCTATTTTTTTATTTTGTTCTTTATTTATATTTTGCATTTCTCATTTAATAGAAATCATGCAATATTTAAGCTTGTATGTCTGATTTATTTCACTTAACATTATGGTCTCAAAGTGCACGCATTTTCCTAAAAGGCCCAATTGGGCCTTGTGAGACTTTCTTTACAGTTGCTGATTTAGCTTGTTGGTATCTTGTTGAACATTTTTACATTTACATTGATGAAGCATATCAGTCTGGAGTTTTCTTGTGATATCCCTGTCTGATACGGGGATCAGGGTAACAATAAGGAACCTACCTTACATGAAATTTGGCCTCACAGAATGAGGCCAGCTTCTCTTATTTTCTTTCTTTCATATGTATATATGCATTTATTTATTTTGTGGTGCTAGGGATTGGAAGCATTTGTGAAGAATTCATACTGAATCCTCCTAAGTGGTTGGCAGAGTTCATAAGCAAAAGCATGTGGGCCCATTTACATTTGTACAATCAGTGGGTAGCAAAGGCTGGGCCATGTCTGAGTGCGGGGTACTACGGTATAGAAAGGCTCTTTATTTCTCTGGGCAGACAGGTTTCTGAGTGCCTCTCCTGGCTCACTACAGGCAGCTGCGAAATGAAACTGACGCTTCCACGCAGTGGGAAGGACAGTGCACCCCCACCCCGGGGCAGGAAGATACACTCACCATCATCCAGAATGACCAGCAGCGGAGCCAGAAGGTCACACATGCCCTGGACATAGCCGATCTCAATGTGCTGCCAGATGTAGCTGTGAGCAACACAAGGGGCTCAGAGATGGACGGCACCACTAACCTGCCTCCCAATCCACTCCTCCTTCCAGGTTTAGTCCCCCGACCCTCACTGGCTCTGCTCCCTCAACCCAGTGCCTGCATGCCCATTGGCCTCACTGCACACATCCTACATGTAGTCACCAGCATGCCTCAGAACCTGCACCTGCCTCCTGCCCTCAGGCGGAGACTCCTCTACTGGGCACAAGGCAAGCAGAGTCCCCCACACTCATCTTCACAGCCTCACACAGCACCTCATAGTGCTGCTTCCTCTCCAGCCACATGGGGCCTTCACTATGCACAGAGAAACCACACATTCATGCTGAGGGGTGTGGCTCCCCTGAGACGCCACATCCTCAGCTATTAAGGGGTCAATGCTTACTTTACAGAGCGGAGGACTCAGTGACCTAATGGTAGCAAAGGACTCAGGACAGTGCCCGGTAGATAGTGGGTGCTTAATAATTGGTTCGTAATCACTGCTCAGCATATTCCGCCTTTAATAACATTAGTAACAATTCAACAAATAATTGGTTTGTATTGTTGTTGTAATTTAATTGGACTAAGTCCCACCTGGGCTCCCACCAGTCCCACCTTCCCCACTTGCCATCCTCTACCCCAGGTTCCCCCAAACCCAGCCACCTGCACATGATGTTGCGCAGCTTCTCCAGGTTGGCTGGTGTGAAGTACCAGTAGTTGCGGTCACACCTCTGCACATCCTTCTCGATGCGGTGCAGATTAACAGTGTACAGGTCCAGCAGCTCAGGCTACAATACACAGAAGGGCAAGAAAGAAAAACTACATGCAAACTCCCCACTTAGGGACAGATCCTCTTTTCTCCTACTGGCTCTTCCTGGGGATAGTGGAGAAAAATATCTCGCACTGGCACCTGTTAGGTGTTTGATTTTGTTTGCTTTATGTGTGTGTTTTCTGAGAAAGCCTTTTCCTGTGTATGAAGTAAATTCTTTTTATTTCTTTCTAAAATAAAACATCCTCATTAGGTACATAAATTATACTCATTTTTTTAGATGACAAAACTGAGACCGATGGTTACCACTGTAGCTGGAAGCACACCCTTCTCTGCTGAAAACTGTACAAGAAGGATGGAGGAACTGAACTGGAGTCCACTTCCAGTTCTGTATCAGACCAGGCGCTTTGGACAGGAGCCCTGATGGAATGGGCTGGTGTTATAGCATGAAAGTAGGAAACATTTTAGGGCCTAAAAGTAACCTACAAAAGTAAGAAAATAACATACGTGGCTCCTGCCTTGAGAGATGCTGCCAAGCGAGGACAACATATGCTGACATTGAATTCTCTGTGCCCCTTGCCATGGGGTGGAGTCTAAAAGACCTTTCCTAAGCAAAATAGAACCTCAAGGAAAGGAAAAACTAGAAAAAATCCTACTAACATTCTGGGGCTCAAACATAATTGACTACGCCTTGAATTCAGGTGCCAAATTAAATGTAGAAGATAGCTCCCTGGATAAGTAAATGCTGCAAATCAGGCTGATCATTCAGGCAGGTTTATAATCCAAGCTTCCATGCCCTGGGTAGCCTGAAAGATTAGAAAATTTAATCTAAAGTCATTTCAGATTTACTATACCCCTGGTGCCAGGATGAACAAAAGAAATCCTTTTCTTAAGGAAATGACCTGCTGTCTAGGCAGATGGTGCAACAGAGGAAACCTGTGAAGAATGAGCCCATGTTCACAAATAATCACAAAATATCTGGAGAAAGAGGGCTACCAATGACAGCATATATACAAGAAGGCAGATTGGAACTGTGAGGACCTCTGTTATTAGAAGTCCTGGGGATAGCATTAAAGTAAGTCTGTTTGATATGTTTAAATAAATCAAGGAGGCTAAAGACAAGACTAAGAGTTTATAAAATGATCAAGCTGGTCACTTTATAGCATATTTGGGAAAAAAGCCAAAAGCAATTTTAAAAAAACATATTAAGCACTCAGGTAGAAGAAAATCAGACACACTTTTCTTTTCTTACGGTGCTGGGGGCTGGGTGCTAGCTGCCAGGGATGGAACCCAGGACTCCATGAATATTAGGGCAAGTACTCTACCACTGAAAATCAGACATGCAAGAGACTTAGTAAATTGAAAAGAGATCCGAAGAAACTATCCCAGATTTGGAGAGACAAAGAAATGGTAAAATGAAGAGAAATAATGTACATGAAGGGTAGTGTTTGAAAGTCTAACAAACACTAAAGAGCAGCAGAGAGAGAAAATGAGGAAGGAGCAACAGTTGCTTAAATAATAAGATGAGCACTTTCCAGAACTGACTGAAGACATCAGTTTGCAGATATGTGAAGCCCAACAAACTACCGGTCTGGAAATATAAAAAGAAATCCATATCTAGAGACACACAGTACCAAAAAGAGAATCCTAAAATAGTCACAGAGAAAAGGAGGTTATCTTTAAAAGCTATCTTATTTCTCAATAGCAAAAATGTAATTTGGAAATAAAAACAGTATCTCCAAAATGCACAGATGCTCCCTGACTTACCACAGGGTTACAACCTGATAAACTTTGTAAAGTGAAAAATATTTTAAGTCAAAAGCGCACTGAGCACACCTAACCTACCAAACATCCTAGCTTAGCTACTCAGTGCACAGCGAAGCACCAGCCATTTCTCCTCAGTTCAGGGCCCAGTGGGTGCAACAGCTATGACCACTGCACGCCATCATGAGAGGGTCACAATACGTATCATTAGCGCAGGAAATGATCCAAATGCAAATTCTGAAGTATGGTTTCTACTGAAAGTATATCGCTTTTGTACCACTGTAAAGTGAAAAAGTTATATACCATCATAAGTAGGGGACCATCTGTGCTGAGAAAAAATAACTGCAATCTAGAGTTGCATATCTGGTAAAAATATCTTTCAGGAATGGGCAAAGTAAGTACCACTTGGGATAAGCCCAAGCGGAGAGATACTCTGCTGAAGAATGCACCCACATCCCAGACAGACTAAGGCGCCTATGATGTAAGGAGGTGTGAAAAGCAAAACGTGGAAGCCATGGAGGTCTGTGCTCCACCTGAACAAGGGGATAAACTGAGAAACAGGAAAGTGTGAGGCCTAGTGAACAGGAGTCAGGTGAATGGAACCTACGGAGGAAGAGGAAAGGAGGTCAGGGGTTACAAGTGTGCATCAGTACAGGCGACTGTTCTCTCTTGGAGAAAATTCTTTAGACACACAGAGTGAACAGAAAGCCTGATGTGTCTGGCTTTGAGAGATTCAGAGAACTGAACTGATGGGTGTAGAGCAAATTAAGAAATAGACAAGAAAATGAAAACACATCCAGGAAAAATAGTAATATTGTTTTGCAGGAAACAAAAAAACCAACACAGTGTGCTACATGGCTGAGACATTACAGTGCTACAATAATTTAAACACTGACTAGTCAATTTTTTTTTTTTTTGCGGTACTGGGGTTCGAACTCAGGACCCTGCGCTTGCTAGGCAGGCGCTTATTCCACTGAGCTATATCCCCAGCCCCAAGATCATTTGATTCCTTTTTTTTTTTTTTTTTTTTTTGGCGGTACTGGGGATCGAACTCAGGACCCTGCGCTTGCTAGGCAGGCGCTTATTCCACTGAGCTATATCCCCAGCCCCTGACTAGTCATTTAAAGGAAGATTCTGTCAGTCTCTGGAGAGATAAAAATGGGCCAGGGTCCTCTGGGTGGTGACGTCTTTGCATGATGGAGGGAATGGGAGCTAAATCCTCCTCTTCTACAGTGAGAGGTCAATTGGTAATTTTTTTTTTTTTTTTTTGTCTTTTTGAGACAGGGTCTTTCTGTGCAGTTCAGGCTGGCTTTGAGCTCACTTTGAGCCCAGGCTGGTCTCAAACTTGCAATGATCCTCCTGCCTCAGCCTCCCAAGTGCTGGGATTACAGGTGTGCGCTACCACGCCCGGCTTGGTAATTTTTAAGACTGAAAATAAAAGATCAAGTAGTAGCAATACAAGAATGTTTAAGACATGGGCCAAAATCAACTGGGGTAGGACAATCATCTGGGTAGGAGAAGTAGTATGATTGCTTCCGGGGAAGTTCAGAAAAACTAACCATCTTCCTTCCTTTTTCTCTTCCTCCCTCCCTCCCTCAGGTTCTCGCTATGGAAATAGGTTCTTGCTATACAGGTTGGCCTTGAACTCCTGAGCTCAAGCGATCTTCTTGCCTCAGCTTCTCAACAGCTAGAACTGCAACTTCGTGCCACTATACACAGCTTGACATCTGGCTTTCTGTAGTGTTTGGTTCTTAACTATGGGGTTGTAGATCTTTGGTAGAAATAAGTTCTTTAAAAAAAAATGGATACACAGTATCCGGCTCAGAAAAACTTCCCTTTCAGTTGATATCCTCTGGCTTTGACTTTCTGGCAAGGAACAAAACTCGAATATTTAAAGGTTATTTGATCTGAGCCAAAACCCTGATACATATCAAGCCTGCCACCAATCTAGTGCTTACTATATGACAAACACATAGGAGTTCAGCATTATAAAAAATAACTAGGGAAGGAAAGTACTAGACAGACAGGGAGACAGGCACAGAAAGATTAAAGTGATGTGCTAAAGTTAGAATTTGAACCCCAAACTGTTCACAGCAAAGGCTGTTTTTGGTTTTGAGACAAGGCCTTGCTATGTATACCTGGCTGGACATGAACATGAGATTCTCCTTCCTCAAGTCTTCTAAGAGCTGGGATTATATGTGTGTCACTATGCCTGGCTAAGGCCACACTTTTCAAATACTCTGCCTATTGAGTATCCTTTATATGAAATGCTTGGGACCAAAGCATTTGGGATTATTTTGGGGTTTTGAAATATGTGCATATATACAGTGAGATATTCCTGGGCACAGGACCTAGACTAAACATGAGACACATTGATGTTTCATATACACTTTATACACATAGCCTAAAGGTAATTTTATACAATATGATAAATCGTTTTATGCATTCTGACTGCAACGTATCATGTAAAGTCAGGTGTGAAACTTTCCATTTGTGGTGTCAATTAGGTGCTCAAGAAGTTTTAGATTTTGGAGTAGTTTTGTTTTTATTTTTTGAGTTGGGTCTTACTATTTGGCTTGGCTGGCCCTGAACTCACAGGCCCGTGAAGCTCCTGCTTCAGCTGCCAGAATGGTTGGTATGACAGGTACATGTCACTGTGCTCAGTCTGGGGCAATTCAGATTTTGGATTTGAGATGCTCAACCTATATTATTCTCTTTCCCAGAATAGTTCCTACAGTGACTCCTTCATGGCAGGTAAAATGAACAAACCAGTGCGGTCACTCCTGGGTCATTCTCGATAAATGAGGCTGTGGTACATCCCTTACCCCCACTCCCAGCTGGAGGTAAAAACAACTGGGTAGAGGAGTCCTGGTGACTTACAGAGTAGGTGACACCACTGGAAGACACAGGGGATGCCTCGCTGTTGGCAGAAGTGGTCACAGCCAAAGAAGCCAGAGCAGGGAAGAGACTTTCCATCTCCGGCTCCTCTGAGAGGTTGTCCTCACTGTCCACCTGGTTGTGCTTTTCCTCCCCACTCCGCCAGCCCTCCATTGTGGCACCGTCCTTTTCAGACAGGGCCACGTCCATGCTGCCAGTGATGGACATGAACTCATCCATGCTTCCATTGGCCAGAAGGTCGCTCTCCAGGCTGTCCTGCACGGCCAGCTCCTCCCGAGGGGCCTCATCCCGGGAAGTGGTGGCCTCGCTGCTCTGCCCATCATCCACGCTGCTGTCCCCAGGCTGAAGCACAGGGGGGATGGTCCGCTGGGCATCCAAGACGCTGTCTTCTGTGCTCAGACTGGGCTCTGAGTGCTCTGAGAGGCCAGAGGAGAAGTTGTGGGAAGAAGGATGACCAGAATCTGGGGAGCAGGTGCCATTTGCCACGTTCCCATTGGGGATCTTCGGCTGTTTCTCCTCCAACCTGCCCTCTACTTCCACTTGCTCAACCTCATCCACGGACTCGAACACCTGCAGACAAGTCACCAAAGACAGACGGGCTAGGATGTGCATGGCAGCACCACGTACGGCAGCAACATAAATATCCAACACCAGGGGGCGGGCTTCAGGATGAACACGCATGCAGGGGAGTGTTACCCTACCAGTGAGAAGGAGGAGGAAGAACAAGGCCTGACATGTGCCTCCACTTGTGACAAAGAAAGTAGGGGTCTAAGTGCCTGCACCAGCACAGAATGGTTTAGAAAGAAACAGGAAAGCACCATCGACTGGGAGAGTGATTCTGTCATATAAGCTTCTACCATGTGCACATAATTTTTTCTAAGTAGAATGTTAATGTAAGAAACAGGCTAAAAACTATCCACATAGCAGGCTATTATGGATCAATTTTCAAAACCAGTTATCTATATAGGGATACTATGAAAATATTTCCAGAGTCCATTTTTAGGATTTATTACTTGTGGTTCTTTGTGTCTTTAGGCCCTATCCCTTTAATTGGATTTATAATCAGTCTCTTGTGGTTTGTTTTGTATTTTTGCAGTGCTAGGCATGAAATGCAGAGCTTTCACAAGCTGGGCAAGTGCTCTACCACTGAGCTACATATCTGTTTTAAGTACTTCTTTTCGATTGATTTAACATATGTAAATTTTTAAAATTTCAGAATGAAAATTAATTTTTACCTTCAAATTATTTCTTTTTACACAAATGATGTATTATGCACATTTCTGCACTTTTATTCTTCTCCTTTATAATAGTGAATTATTCTTCATTGAGTAAAATGGAAAACTGTTGAACACATATACATGATGGTGTTTATGTAGAAATTTAAAAAAATTACCAACTATTATTCTATTTCATCGACACACTTCTGCATATGTGTAAGCATGTGGAAGATACGGAAAGGATACAGGAGGCTGTTGAAAGTGGTGTTATTTCAAAGCAGGGCATTGTGAGGTGAAGGAAGAGAAGTCTGCTTAGCTTTTTCTGCAATGTTTTAATACGGTACAGGAAGGATAGAGTCATAAAGTCAGGCAGACTGTACTGTATTGCTAAAAAAATCCACTTTTAATGCTAGCATTAAAAGCTAAAACACATAAAGCAAACAGTGGCCAGTAGAAGATAGAGATCCAGTTTTCACTATCCCAGGTGGGGGCAGCGCCACTGGACAGGTACCTGTGTGCTGCTGCTGGAATCACTCTGCAGGCGGAGGTTCTGCCGGCCCGAACTGCAGCTCTGGGAGGACTGAGAGAAAAATGAGCTGAAGGTAGAGTGGGTGAGGCTGCTCCCACCCTGGTCAGGAGGGAAAGCTGGGCTCTGAGCCAAGAAACCGTTCCCAGCTTTACTCTTGGCTGGGACAAGTCCCCTCTGAGAGTCTCAGCTTCCTAGTTGTCAAATGAAAGACAGGAGAAGCCTCTTCAGGGATTACTTTGGCCTCTGGGTCCCTATCTCCTATCAGTGGCAAGGACAGCACTCCACCTTTAGCACCTCTGTTAAACGTAAGACTCTGGCTGATACTTTACTTTCGCTTAGAGCAACTGGTTCTATCACTAACTCAATGTTTTGCCCAGTCCCTGTATACAAGCCTTTTGTCCTCTAACGCCATGGTGTCTGCCCACCCTAAGGCTGGGCTTGGTCATGTGGTTTGCTCTGGTCAATGGATTTACAAAGCAGAAACTTAAAATACTCGTGCATTTCCGCTTTCTCTCACTGGCATCTACTTTCACCACGAGAGCAGCCTGGAAGGAAGATAAGACTCACCGAGCCAATTCCCCCAGATGGGTCAGACAGCACAATCAACATCAACAACTCTAGGTGACCGGCCACTGACAGCTGGCATCAGCCTAACTTGGAGCAGAGGTGCCCGGTTCATCCACAGACTGAGGGGCAAAAATACTGAGCACAATGTGGACAGATGGAAATCTCTGGTTTTGGGTGGTTTTTATTTTGCAGCATTGCTATGGCAACTGAGGATACAATCCCGGTGAGGAGAACGAAGCGTTTCTGAGTTCCTGCTGTGGGCTGTTCAGCTGAGGTTCTGTGAGCCCAGAAACATCTGCTTCACTTCTGGCACATTCTTGATAGTACCTGGCATATTGTAGGTGCTCAGTACTCATCTGTTGCTACTCTGTGCTTGGTATCTGATACATACTAGGCAATCAAAAGTAGCTTAAATTTTTATAAATTACAGTAAAAGATACATGGCTATTAACCTCCCTCAAAGTACTCTGCCTCACTTCAAACACACACCCCATTGCTCTTGCCATTCTTGAAGCAGTTTGGAAGTCTTCTTTTGGAGTGTCTTTACAAGATGTGATTAAAAATATGGTGAGAGCTGCTGCTGAGTGCCGTCTGATAGAAAGGCAGGGTCATAAAAAGTGTGTTTCCTCATACACTTATTCACAGATTTCTGGCTCTTCCCCAAAGACAAAAATGAAAGAAAGGTAAATGTTTTGAACTAGGGACACAGAGGTAGCCACGATTGTGCAACCAGACACAAAAGACAACTTCCACGACTACTTCAGACAATAGCAAGAATGATGGCATAAATGTGTTTGAATATTAGCAGGGGGTAATGGAAATGTGTCTTTTATTGTAATAAAAATTTTAAACTTATTCATTCACTGTATATTTTGATTATGCCTTATACACCATCTTGTTTGAGCTGTACACAAACTTCTCTCCACTTGATAGATGCAGAAATAGCCCAGAAGAAAAGGTGTTTGCAAGAGACCCCAGAGCTAGTGCTGGAATTTAAACCCAAATGGGACCCCAGAGGCCCCCCTACATCTCTGGAATCTTGGTTGAGACTGTCCCAAAGCCCCAAACACCCAGCTGTCACCACTCTAGAAACAGCCTAATGGAACAGATCCTGGCCATTGCCACGCTGGTGCTCCCCTAGGCCTGCGGTTCCTCACCTCGTTACTGATGGTGGAGTCCCTGTGCATCATCCGGTGCAGATGGCTGTCCAGGCTGGCCCCCGATGAGCATTTGGCCAGGGCAGCGGCATGCGATTCTCTTTCCCTCTGGCGCACAATTGCCTCGCAGCCCAGCCACTCAGACATGGTCTGTGCATAGCAGGCATGAATCTGCTCATCTACCTGCCAGGGGAGATGCAAAGTCACCCAAGGGGCTGGGGCCCCTGGGCAGAGCCAGTCCCATCTGGAAAAGAATGGCTTTGAGCCAACCAGCCACATTTAATAAACACCCAGCAGGTATTAACTAAGCACTTACTATGTTATGCTTTAAAAGGGCTAGGCTAGGAGATATGCAAGGGGCAAGATTCCTTTCTCCCTTCCTTTATTCATTCATTCACTCATACTTCTATTTGACTACTTGTTGAGCCCCTACTATGTGTCCGTATATTACGCACTGGAGGGAACAAAGTGAGAAGATCCTCTGTGTTCTTTACTACCTTCCTTCTCTACTTCTTTGTTCATTAATTTACTCACTCATTCATCTACTCATTCCTTTGATCTGATACGTATTTACACTATGTCAGCCACCAAGTTAGACATACAGGGTACAAAATGAGCCACCTAATAGCCATCCATCCATTTGTCCATCCATTCACATGATGCATTTACTGAAGGCCTCTCACATGCATAACATGGGGCTAAGAGCTAAGAACACATGCTTTCTTTCCACACAGCCATGGCCTGATAAAAGGGCCACAACTTTCAAGTTGTCTCCACATGGGTGGGATCTCAGCAGAGACATGGGAGGCTCTCCTTGTCTCTTGAGTCCCACAGCCTAGGTGACTAAGGACCTGAATCTGCCATGTGCCCGGGCACAAACGGGCAGGAAGCAGGAGAGAAGGGGGGGGTCTGTGCCCACCTGCCCACAGTAGCCTGGGTCATCATGCAACTCCTGAGGCTCCTCCAAGACTTGCCCCATCTGCCATCCTAGGCTAGGTTCTGCTACCCCTCACCTGGGTGACCCCAGCAGCCTCCTCTCAGGTCCCTGCCTGTCCTAACTTGCCCTCTTCTGTTCATACACCTTCAGCTGGCTTCACTCATCTCCTCTCCAGCCTCATCTCTCAGAGCTGCCCTCGTTCCCAGGCCTCTGTGTTCCAGTAACTCATGTCCACCACGTCTTTCTCCCGTCCCCATGAACCGTGAAGACACACACCACACATTACAACACCTCCCCTGTCTGTGCTCTTGCTGTCCTCCTTCCCTGAGGTCTCTCCTCCCCCTCCTTGCCTGGAAAGCAAATTCCTTTGCAGCATGTGGGTCTCAGTAGCTTCTTCAGTGGCTTTCCATGCCAGCCTCCCCCTCCTGTCTGGCTTAGAAGCCGCCCCAGGTGCTTGCACAGCCTCTGCTTGGCCTCTACCACATGACTGAATCTCACCCCCCAATACCTGGCAAGTAGCTCACCTAGTGCACCTGGAGACGCCCAGCTCCCCAGTTACTGTTCACCCAGCACCTAGCAGATATGAGATTAATGGGGGTGGTCTTGCACAAGGGCTGAAGTGACTGTGGTTCAGCTACACAGATTGTCCTCTGGAATCTCAGGAAGTTCCCACCCTTAACTATTTACCAAATGATTCCACCGGAGAAAATGTCAGCCTCATACTACTGTGTGGTCAATACTTTTAAACACTTGATAACCTTCCTTTTAGTACTGGGGATGGAACCCAGGGCTTCACACGTTATTCAAATCCTACGATATTCACATGGTACACTGAGCAAAATCCGCAGCCCTCCAAAGGTTTAACTGGAATAACTGCATTTGTACATATTTATGGGGCACAGTGTGATAATTTGATACATGTGGATGATGCATAGTAATCCAAGCAGGGTAATTTCCCTCTCCTTAAACACTTATCATCTTTTGTGCTGGTAACCTTCAAATTTCTCTTTTATGGTATCTACTTACAACTCAATTATATCATTTGGTTTATTCTAAATGATGTATAGTTTTCTTCTATTTATAGTATGTCACACTGGTTTCTTATTTATGGCGGGGATATAAAATATCTTCTAAAATAAGTTATGAGTATTTTAAATTTGAGTTTTTTAAAAAAGATAAATGTCAAATCAGTACAGGTGATCTATAGCATAAAATACCATACATTTTGAAAACTCAGTAAAAATGCATATAAAGTGTATCATTGGTGATTCTTTTTTCTTTTGTAATGGGAATTGAACTTAGGACCTTGTGCTTGCCAGGCAGGTGCTTGTGCCACTGAGCTACATCCCCGGCCCTCACTGATGAGTCTTATATTGATTATATACTGAAATGGTTATATATTGGGTTTAAGAAAATATACTGAGATGAAATTCACCTTGATGAAATGCTATGGATCTCCACCCCCATACGTGTGTGCAGAAGCAAAAAATGGTTGAGAATGTAGTAAGGCCTAGAGCTAGCTGGCTGTACTGTGACAGTATTACGCCTTGGTTTTCCTACTGTGCTGTTACTATATAGGATGTTACCACGGGGAGAGCTGGGTGGGTATACAAGATTTCTGTATTATTTTTGCAGCCTCTTGTGAACTTATAATTATTTTAAAATACAATAGTTAAAGATATGGATTACACCTTTCTTTTATGATTTATTTTTTGTGGTGCTGGGGATACAAACTACGTGATCTTACACATGCTAGGCAAGTGCTCTATCACTGAGCTATACCCAACAGTCCTGTCTTTTCATTTTAAAATATGGCTACTAAAACATTTAAAATTTTGTATGTGCCACCATAACCCAGACAGTGTGGTACTGACAGTAATATAAACAGAAAAATACATACAACAGAATAGAGGGCCCAGAAGTACAGACATATCAAATACATTGATTTTTTACAAAAGTGCAAAAGCAACTCAGTGGAAGAATGCTGTTTCAACACAGGGTGCTCTATCAACAGGACACCAAAGCACAAAAATGAGCCTCAATCTAAATGACACACCATACACACAAACAAACTCATAACAGAATCAGAGACTTGAAGGTACAATATAAAACTAGGAAAGTTTTAGGAAAAAAAATAGAAAATCTTTGGACCTGGGGTAGGCTGGGAAGTTCTTAGAATTAATTCTAAAAACACGATCTACAAAAGGAAAAATGGGCAGGGTGGATTTCATAAAAAAATTTTAAAGTGGGTGTGGTTGTAGCTGAGCAGTGGAGCACTTGCCTAGTGTGCATGATGCCCCCATTTAAAAAGTTTTGTTTTTTGACTCTGTTACAATGGTGAAAAGACAAGGTGCAAACTAGGGGCAAGAACTTGCAAAACTCTTATCCAATGAATAACGGTAATCTAAAGTATATAAAAGAACTCTCAACAGTCAAAAACCATACAATGTAATAAAAAGATGCACAAAGACATGAGCAGACACTTCACCAAAGATAAATGATGGCCAATAAGTACTCAGGAAGGTATTCAACCCCACCAGCCATTTGGGAAATGCAAATCAAAACCACAATGAGATGTCACTTACAGTCCTGCCAGAGTGGCTAAAAAACAAAGAACGAAGCAAACTAACCAAACAAAAACCCTCAAGTTCCCCAAAACAAAAAAATAAAAAATAGCAGCAGCGCCAAACTCTGGTGAAGATGCAGGTGTGACTCACTCATGTGGCTGGTGGGAATGTAAAAAGGTGTAGGTGCTGCTGGAATGTGGCAGTTTGGAGCTATTATACCACCCAGCAACTGCACCACTGTGCATTTATCCAGGGGAAATGACAACTTATGCTTACAAAGAAATATGTCCATGCAAGTCCACTGTAGCTTTGTTCATAATAGTAAAAGAACCAGAAACAACAAAGCTACCTATCTACAGGTGAATCATGAAACTAGGGTACATCTGTTTATTGATTCAACAACCTGTTTGGAGCTCCAGAAATTGATGCTGAATGAAACACGTTAATCCCCAAGGTTACATGCTGTGTGATTCCATTTATTTAACATCCAGGAAATGAGAACAGACTAGTGGCTGCCAGGAGTGGGGGATGGTGTTGGGAGGGAGGTACAGTGGGTATAAAAGGACAAGAAGATCCTTATAGCATTGGAAATATTCTGTATGCTGTGGTGGTGAGCACACATCTCCACATTTGAGAAAAATGAAGAGAACTAAATACACACAAAGGAGTACAGATGAAACTGAATCAGATAGATCTACTGTACCAAGGTCAACACCATGACTGCATTACTGCACTACATTACAGCTTTGTTAGATGTTATCCCTGAGGAAAATCATATTAAGGAATACTCAGGGTCTCCATTTATTTTTTGTTGCATATCATTTTGTTTTTATAGTACTGAGAATTAAACTCAAGACTATACCCCCAGCCCACTTTTTAATGCTTTTTAAAAATTTTAATTTAATTAATTTACTAATTGAGACAGGGTCCTGCTGTGTAGTTTAGGCTGGCTTGAATTCACTATGTAGTCCAGACTGGCTTCGGACTCCCAGTGATCCTCTTGCCTCAACTTCCCAAGTTCTGGGATTGCAGGCATGCAGCATCATCTTGCTAAGTGGCTAAATTGCCCAAGCTGGGTTTGAAACTGTGATCCTCCTCTCTCAGCTTCTTAGAACACTGAAAATACAGGCATGTGGCACCACATCCAGCTCTGCATTATTTCTTACAATTGTGTATGGACTTACAATGATCTCAAAATGAAAGATTTATTTAGAAAGTACACATATGGCTTGTGTTGTTCTTCTATTGCACAACATTATCCTTGAGATCCCAGCTCCCTTATATCTCCTTGCCCACCTTGGTTCAACACAGTGCCAGAGCCCCCCCACCCCACGGCACCTGGGCTCCTTCAGTAGCCAAAGACCTTGCTATCCATCACGGTTAACCCACCTCCTTCCTGTCTGTCTCTGTCATTCCAAACTGGTAATGGCCGAGAAGGAAGGGCCACACGGCCTTGCGAATCTCTGGCTGGATGCCTCCGTAATAGATCAGGCGCAGCAGCTCCTGCTCCTCGTAACTCTGCAGTGGTAGGGGAAGCAAAGGTTTTGGTCCACAGAAAACCAGAGGGTGGCTCTGGGGCCCAGAAGTCTTGCCTATTGGATCCAGTCTTACAGATCCTGGCATGAATAAACACAGTCCTATGTACCTGGATATACACTGGAATATCGCAGGAAAAAGCCAAATGTGGGCAATTCCTCACCCAACTGCATACGAATGGGGGACTATGTGCACCTATATGTGTACCCCACAAGAGATTTAAAAAGGAATGAGGTCCATCTATAAGCAACTACATGAAGGATGTTCAGTGTGTATTAAGTGAAAAATAAAAACAAAAAACAAGACACAAAACATGCCTAGAATGAACTCCTTTTATAAAGAAAATTTAAAAGGCCAGTATATAACAAATTAACATTTCTATTTAAATTTCAGTCAATGTTTCATGTGTCTATTGGGAAATACTATGTTGAAGTTACTCATCTTGACTCAGCTCTAAGAAAAGTACTCTAAAGTGACAATCTAAAATGAACACATCTAGTTGCAACTTCATACACTAACAACTTTTGCATGATATTAATAGCTGTTTGCTATATTGTATGTGGAGCTTATTCAGCCCACTTAAAAAATTCATTTTCAGGCAAATGAAAGTTAGGCTTAGCTAAGCTGAGGGAACTGCAGGTCCCAACTGTATGTGTGCTCGCCCTGTTTCCTCTCACCTCTTTACTGCATACGCCAACACTGGAAGCCTGTTTTGCGTGGTAAGCCTAGCCTTAGACCACCCGTGATGGAAAAAAACCAACCATTCTTTTGTCTCTTGGCAATTCTGATTTGTATTACGTAGACAGCTTTGTGAAGCTGTTTGAAAATTACTTGTGGCAGTTGTGAAAGTAATGTTAGCCATGTCTAGGCCAAGGATGCAGGTCACCATGTTCCCTCCTGCTGTCTGGAGACACATGACCACAAGGCCCTGAGGGAAGGTGAGAACACAAGCTGAAGGAGCCTCAGTCTCTGGGGGGAAGGCAGATGCCCACTCTTCAGAAACGTCCACCCAGGACTGTTAAGTGAGCAAGGAGTGAAACTCCATGGTATCAATAACTCAAATAGTGGGGCTGTTACCGGTGCTCAGTCTGACCTAACATGACAGTGCAACCAGAAGTGGTGAAAATGTGGCCAAACAGTCTGGGAAGAGTATACGTTAGGTAAAAAATAATTGCTGTTGGTCAATGTAGTGTTTCAACTGATTTGTCCTTTGATTGGTGGTTTCCAAATTGGGAAGATCACCAGAGCACTGGGGAGATTCTTGGGTTCCATTCTTGGAGATACTAAATTAATTTGAGCTGGAGCAGAGCTGATTAATCTATAAATGTTTTAAATTTCTCAGGAAACATGCACACTCAGAGACTGTGGTGATTATGAACCTTATGACCTCCTGAGAAAGTAAGTTCGCTTATCTATTTAAAATTTAAATATATGGCAATTTTACTTCCAGGAATCCATTCTTGAAATAAAAAATACCAGTCCAGAAAGGTCTGTGCTTATGTCAACTGCAATAATGTTTGAGGTAACTGTTTAAAAAGAGAAAAGAAGAACCCAGATGTCTGTTGTTAGGAGAAGATTTGAGTAAATTATGGGGTATTCATATGAGGTGCAAGGTTCTAACATTCACTATCTCATCTAGAAATCTGGAAGATGTCTATTCATTCAGTGCACATAAAAGAAGTTGGTCACTTACAATATTAATATATATAACATAGCACATTTAAAAATAAAGGATATGGTAAGGTAGATATAATTATTATTGAGGTATAGACTTACATACCTTAATACTTTATATAGATTTATCTACTTATATATTCTATATAATAGTTATCTATTTCATAAGAGATCAAAAATAAGATATAGCTACCTAGAGGTAACAAATCTATGTAGATATAATAGATGTAGAAATATAACCTATATAATATATACACAGATATAAATCTAGCCATACCTATAGATTTACATCTGAAAATACAGATAAGCTATATATCTAATGTCTTACATATATATATATGCTATGAATATATATTAGATCTACACATGACTCCTTACAGCTCTGTATCTCTAGTTACAGATACAGAGATGTAGGTAAGGCATAAGGATATAGATATTGCTATGGGTAAGTGTATGGAATATAAAGAACATCCTCCATCAAGTGAGACTGACCATTCATGCAGGAGATCATGAAAATGATAATTTTTAAACTTTATGTACCTTCATTCTTTATTCTTTGAATTGCTACAATAAAAAAGCATTGCTCCTGTAATTTAAAAGAACAACTATTTCTGGTGAAAAGAAAACTAATTGTTTTAGTCCAGGCTTGGGAACCAATGTGTCTTTCCCACTGAGTCCCCTGGCATCTTTCCCACTCCCCAGAAAAGCTCAAAGAGCAGCTTCCCACAAAGCATTAGAACCAGCCCACAGGGTGCTTCCACGCTTGGCTTCTTCAGATCTGGACGGAAGGCACAAAGCCACAGAGCCACAGGTCACCCAGGTGGAGGAAACAGGTGACTTCTCCACAATTCTGTTCTTGGCATAAATTAGTCCTTCCCAAAGTGAGTTCTGCCTTCTACGAGCCATGGGCTGCATTTTCCCAACAATGTTTTCTATGGTCAAATACATTTGAGAGAATGTCTTATATCACTGGTGGCAAACCTATGGCATGCATGCTACAGCAGGCTGTGTCACTGGAAGCTCTAAAAGGTTCACCATCACTGTTCTATACGCTTGCCTCCATACCCCTGATTTCTTGAGTGTGACCATGTTATTGGCACAGCCAAAGTTCTGGAAGGTTCTACTGAATACAGAAAACTATTTAAAGAATCTCCAACCTTCAGGGGAATATTGGGGATTGAACTCAGTGCCTTTGCACTGAGCTACATCCCCAGGCCTCTTTTAACATTTTTCTCTGTGAGACAGGGCCTCACTAAGTCACTAAATTGCCCAGGCTGAGCTCAAATTTGCAATCTCTCTCTCAGTCTCCCAGAGTGTTGGGATTACAGGCATGTACCACCATACCTGGATTCCCTAATCATTTGATGATGAAGTTTTTCAAACATAAGCATTTTCCTTCCAGGAAAAAACTGAATTTTACTAAGGAAATCTTAGAAAGCATTTAGGGAATAACTACCTTCAGGGGAAGTATCTTTAGAACTTTAGAACTCTAAAGATAGAGATGGGAGAAAAGCATTCAGTGGTGGTAGAAAAGGTCTCTGTGATCTGGCTGCCTCCCTCAAACTCCAGTGCTCTTCTTACAGTTTCACCTAAACCATAAATTCCACAGAGCCAGACACAGATCACAGCAACTTGTGCAGGATGGAGTGCAAGGCCAGTGCTCAATAATAAATGTTTGCCAGCTGATACATTCCTTACTCTCAGGAGAGCACACAGATTGAATAGCTCTCATGCAAAATGCTTGGGACAAGAAGTGTTTTGCTTTTCAGATTTTCTCAGGTTCTATAATTTTTTCATATATGCAATGAAATATTTTGGGGAAGGGACCCAATTCATGTGTTTCATTTATACCTTATATGAAGAGCCTGAAGGTCATTTTATATACATATTGTTAGTGCATGTGCATTTTGACTCTGACCTGTCATTTAAGGTCAGGGTTTGGAACTCTCAAGAATATGAGTGTCCTTCAGTGTATACATGGGCAACCCAGCCATGGGATCATGGGTCCCCACAAGCAGGGGCATTTATTCCTCAGAAGACACAACAGCCTTTACCATACTACGCCCAAACCCTGCCCAATCTTACTGTGCTGTCCTGAAGGTACTGCTCCCAGACACCAGCCGTCAGCCCCTGCCCAGCATCACAGGGCATGTCTGGAGACACGATCATGTGGTTGACGAGGGCCGACAGGTGGGTCCTCACAGTGGACAGGTGTCTGCAGTAGGCGAGCCCTGCAGGACAGGGAAGGGAAGCATCATCATCTTCAGTGTGATGCCCTTTGCCCTGTCTCATGGAGCCTCTAACATACTGTCTCACTGCCCAGCTTTCTGGACCCCATCCTGAGCAAATTCTCACCATTCCCTTGTCTAGACAAAGAAAGTGAGACTTGGAGAGAAGGGTGACGTCATCTGCTGGCTTGACTGCATAATCCTAGGAAAATTTTGTCACCTTTCTCAGCCTTGGCTAGGGTGACATCACCCTCCTCTGTCAGAAGCTGACACATTTAACTGACAGGTTGGCAGAGAAGGGGTGTGAAGAAAGGGGGCCAGGGACTCCCCGGGCTCCTGTGCTTGCATGTGCCCTCATTCCACACAGAAGGGAATGTGAGACATGGACTCTTGTTCAAACTGCAGCTGGACAAAGAACGGTTTAGTGAGTCAACAAGATGGGGACAGCACTGCCCCTTCGAAGAATGCCTGCCATGTGCTACCCCTCATCTGCTGCACCCCTGGCACCTACAGGGTGTTGGGCATCATGCCTAGCACATAGGAAGTTCCTGGCATGTGCCAGCCTGTGCTGTTTGCTCTGACACTACCCTTCCTCTTGACTCTCTCTAGCCATCTTGTCCCCAACCCCAGAGAGAATCTGGACCTTCAAGAAGCCTGAGGATGCACCCTCCCAACAGGGATAAACATGATGCTGATGAAGGCAACTGCAGGAAAGTTGTCACTTACACAGCAAACGCTGTGTGCCAGGGCCTGGTCCCAAGGTTTGCATAACATAACTCATTTCTTACCTCAACTCTATGAAGCAGGTACTATTATCATCTCCATTCTGTAGATGGGGAAACTTACGCACAGACTAGTTATATCATTTGTCCAAGTCACCACTATGAACAGGAGGGCTGGGATTTAGACCCAGGCCTCCTGGTTCAAACCTGGGTTCTAACAATCACTAGGGATGTGACATGTGAATGTCATTCCAGACCCAGCTCCACCCCACTCCTTCTGCCAGAAGATCTTCCATTTGGGTCTGATAAATACTTTCCCAGTGCCTGGCCCTGCAACAGCAGCACGGCTGTGTGGGATGAGGACAGGAGAAGCCTCGTCTCAGTGGAGACCATGCTCTCTGTGCCTCTCCGCGCACACAGGAGTTGACCTGCACTGCCACTGCACACACAGGCCCATGTGGGTCAGATTAAGACTTTTCTAGAATGCCTGAAAGTGCATGTTTTATCTCCCCCATCCAGGCCATAGGGCTGGGGCAATAAAACCTGCTAAGAATCAATACAGCAGAAAGAAGAGAAAACAAAGCCTTGAGAGGTAGGCAGGTGAGGTTCAAGTGTCAGTGCTCTTTCCTGTTAGCTGTGTGACCCTGGACAAGTCCCTTTACCTCTCTCTGCTTTAGTTTCCTCACCTGATAAATGGGAGTTATCAGAATAGAATGCCTGAATTAGGAATTTTAAAGTTTTAAGAATGGATCAGAGATCACATTACTCTTCCCACAAAAGAAGGGAACAGACATTTATTGAGCATCTACAACATGCCATGTGAGGTATTAGGGTTCTTTATAAAAGCATCTCATCCAATCCTGAAAAACCAACTCCCCAAAGTAAGGCTTGGGGTGCAGTGGTGATTACACCAAACTCCTTCCCTGGGGCCCCAGTGCTTACCACCCTCTCTTAGGACCCAAGGACAAAAGATATATCTGACCTGTAGATGAGGAAACTGGAAGTTAATACAATTTCATCAAAACCAGGCAACTAGGAAATAGAGGAGCAGAAGTTCAAGCTCCAGAGTCTGGCTCCTTGCCCCGCTATTGCTGACATATAGTAACTGCTCAATAAATGTTCCTTGGATACCACACCAGCAATGAATATGTATACATACATCCATAGAAGGCTCTGGAAAGGATCTGGTACTTCATATTGTCACAGAGCAGTTTCAGAGGAGCCCTGCAGGTGCAGAGAATAGATGCTTAGAACAGGAACAGAACCACACTCAGCACAGGTTGTCTGAAGAGGACCTCACTTCATCCACTCTTGAGGGTAGATTAAAATTGGCCAGCAGGGGGACCACAGCATGGGCTGCTAAGATTATTGCCCACCCAACAGCAGCATGGCTGTCCTGCTGTCAGCATCCAGATTTTCCTTTGAGGAACCACCTCTTCTGTAAATCTCTGTGGATGGATAACTCTATCAGTACGTGATCCAGGATGGAGTCATGGTATTTGGCATAGAGATGGTCATGTGACCCAACTTGGCCAGTGAGAATCAGCCTTAGGACTTTCTTTGGAACTAATAGGAAACACAGATTTTTCTGGTTGCATTTCTACAGTGTAGTGGGAAAGGTGCCATTGTATGGGGAACTAGCACAGAGGCAAGTACACACAACATCTGAAGAAACAGAGGGATTCTTATCTTGGTTATCTAGATCAGGCTAGGCCTGAAGCCACTGTACATCTGAACTTCTCAGTTACACCAACACATTTTTTGACTTTCTTTTCCTGAACCAGTCTGAAGAAAGGTTCTGTCACTTGCAGAAAGAGTTCCTAAAGGGTTCCCTAAGAGTTCCTAGAAGTCCCCAGTGAGCCAAATTGGAATTCGGAATTTGACTGATTGCAAAGGAGGTAATGTCTCAAAGCTTCTTTCTGCACAGTAATTTTTAGGTGCTGTTCTGACTAAAAGAAAGAAGTAGATCCCTCAGCACTGCTGGAGGAACAAGGACTGCCACGGAACTGTACTTCTGCAGAGGACAGAATCAAAGAGTATCTGCATATTTATTCTTAGGATGTTCTAGGGAACACCCAGAGAAACCCAGGAGAACTAGAGAAGAAACATTAAAATGGCCCCCTTTGAATGCCCTCAGGCTGCTTGGATTTAGATTTGCTCAGGATACATAAAAGCATCACACTGAAAGCTGTCACACAGCAGGCTTGGTGTTCTGCAAGATGAAGAGCTTCCCTTTGCAACATGCGGTAAGGACACACTATAGAACTGAGTACAAGAACTTATCAATGGGTCAGTTCAACAGTCACTTGGAATCTCTCTAACATGTAGATTCCTGGGACCTACATAAAGCACTCCCTCAAGCAGGACATCTAGGAGGTAGGCCTGGGACCAGTATGCTTTGCTACCTCCCCCAGGTGACTCAAAGTTTGAGAATCTTCAGTTACATTAAAACATCTCATGCTTAAGCATATGCACATGATCTTAGGGTGATATTAAGCAGACTCTCCCATGTATGGCTAAAGACTGGATCTCCCACTAGAACAAATACCTAACAAGGACAAAAGGATTGCTTTCTCCCTGGCTGGTGCAGTGGAAAACAGACCATTCTTGTGAATTGGCTTAGTGCAAAGAGAGAAGAGTTGTGTGGGCAAGGAAGGAGATGAACTTGAGAATTGTGTGCAATAAAATAGTGTCATTTATTGAACAGTACCATGTGCCAAGTATTTCATGCTGGCTACACTAAATCATTATTTGATGTGAGCCTTATACTCTTGTGCATTAAGCATTTTGTAGAAAACCAAACTGAGACATAGGTTGTTGCCATTAAATAGTATTTCTGATTTCTGCCTTGCAAGCACATGGGAGGGGTACACTTCCTGGCCCCTCGTGGGGAAGGCCAATGAGTTGGGAGTAGAAACAATCAACATTTCCTGTTTGCTAAGCCCCTCCAGAGGTGTCACTCCCACTGTCACTCTGGCAACATTCAAGACAGTGGCTGCTCCATCAGCCAGGAATTTTGGTTTGGACAAAAAAGAACTCTCAGCTGACCTATGATAGACATATTGCATGTGTGACAGATAAAGTTTGCCATAAAAATCCAATGATATTTCATGACTGTTTGTTAACAAACCATAATCTTGTTTGTCCTGACAAACATAGGCAAGCTCCAGTGGCCAGGACTGCACAAGGCCAAGATTTAACATATCTCTGGATGATTCCATAGGCCTATGTTCATGACTCCAAATTCACTGCATGGCCAGAAACAGGCACTTATAAGGCTCTGGTCAGCCCTTCAGTCTCTCCTATCCATAGTGCAAAATCCTCCTACCTTTCATGGTTGCAGCCACTGTTTGAGCCACCATCAGCTGAGCCAGTCTGTGAACAGGATGAGCAGGAGGATTTCCGGGGGCTAGGTTGCCATAGAGATGGGAGGTTGCTCACAGAGACGTCCATCAGATCCTGGGGGACTGTGGTATGTGGAAGGGGCAGAAGAAGAGATGGTTAAGTATGTGTGGATTACAGAAGCCTTACCCCAAAGCAGTTAGCTCCCCACCAGGGTTGCACAGGGACAAGGAAAGACCTCCAAGGTGAAAGTAGGAAATACAACCCCGATCATAGTCTGACATTGGCCCTTGAGGAATTACTGATCCAGTGAAAGCCACCACCATGATTTGGAAGCTCCAGCATATGCACAGAGCTGATGAAAGCCGAAGAGACAGGAAAAGATTAAAGCCAAGAAACAAACCCAATCCCAGAGCCAGCTGCCTTGCCATGTTGTCATTTAGTTGTGCTCACAGGATGCTGATGAGAAGGATGAGAGACGGCTGGGTACTTCTGGGGAGCTCCCAGTGGTGAGCTGGGGGAGCCTATCTCAACAGGACAAGAAGAGCACCCTAGGGCAGGAGACCCAGAGTGCATGGGGGTGCTGTCCATGGTCCTGAACCACAATGCTGCACCATTAAGTGGGTCTACACAGACTGGCAATCCCAGAATCTTGTGAGGGCCTGTTAAAAAGTCATATGCTTATCCTACAGCCTTCACTTACTAAATAAAACCTCGTGAAGACAAAGCCTCAAATCTGTATTTTTACTTTATGTTTTGTGGTACTGGGGATTGAATTCAGGGCTTTTATGCTCAACTACATTCCCAGCTATTTTAGATTTTGAGATAGGGTCTCACTAAATTATCTAGACTGGGTTTAAAATGTGATCCCCCTGCTTCAACCTTTCAGAGTGCTAGGTTTATAGGTGTCTAACACCATCCTTGGAAAACCTTTTTATAACAATGTGAACACAGCAGCCCTACTGGAGAGACCTTGCTCTCCTAACCGTTGGACATCGGTCATTTCCAACCGGCTGCTCCCAGGACAAAGCACTCAATGTCTCAATTTTTTCTTTCTTAGATTTAGGAAAACCACAATGCTTTCAACTACAGAACAAACACCCAGTGACATATGCATATATACTGTATTGTGATTTCTTCACTCTGCTTCCTGGTCTCTTGGCAGTTGCAAATGAGGGCAACATTCTCATTTTCCATATGCTAAGGCTCAGTAAACTTTTTCTATACCCATCTCTGCTGTTACAGGCCAACAGTAGCCAGACACACATATAAACAAGCATGAGGGTGTTCCAACACAACTTTGTCAACAGACACTCAACTATGAAGTTGGTATTAGTTTTATATATCACAAAACATTCTTTTGTTCAGTTCAGTTACTTAAGAGCATAAACGCCATTCTCAGCTCATGGGCTGTTCAGAATGCAGTTGGATTTGGCCTGTGGGCCATGGTTTTCTAATCTCTACTCTAGGAAATGAGAGAGTGCCCATTTCCCCTGTAAGCCATGACCACCCAATCATAGCTGGTGTGACTGTGAGTCTCTGGGTTGTGAAGGGAGGGTGCGGGCCTGGCCCCACTTATCACAAAGCTCAGCGGCTGACAGGGTCGGCCCTATGCACAGATAACAGATGAAGCTGCTCGCAGAACACAGTTCTCGTCACACTCTTCCTCCCCAAGCAGGCTCACCAGTGGGCTGGCTGAGAAAGTCCAGCGAGACCTGTAAAATGTCCTAGGAGAACATCTGCAGTTCACAGCCAGCCTCAGGGTAGCACCGAACAGTTCAGGACATGTGTGGCAGCCACGCCACCACCTCAACTGCTCACACCATGTGAGCTTCACCAGGGAATCCCTTTCCTATTGAATCCACAAAACCCCCAGCCGCCTTCCGCGGTGTGGAGGCCGGACAGCACCAAGGCCTCCGTTTGTGTCTTCCTTCCAACTCCCCTGGGACCAACGCTGAAATGACAACATGGCAGAGGTGGCTGGCATACAGCCCCTGGGGAAGGGGGAGCTCAGACATTACTGGGGCGCTGTTCCTTTGGGCCCACTGTGGGGAGGGCGGCGTCACATCTGGCTTGTGCCCACAGAATCCTCCTGGCCACCACCAGCATGGACTGACCAGCAGGAACCATCATCCAAGCAGGGCCCACAGACATGGAGCAAGTGCTGCCTGAGTGGTTGGAGGCAACTTAAGACACAAAATAGAAAGAAGCGGTCAAGTGGAAGGTCGGAGGTAGGCAGGGCGAGGAGACAGCCGGAAGAACCAATTCCTTGGGGGGTCAAACCCCTGCCTTGCCCTGCCCCGCACAGCTCCCACATATACCATGTCCGAGTGAAGACAGATGGGGATATATCTGTAAAATGCCTACTTTGCCCTAAGTGCTGGACTAGGCAGATGCCTGCCTTATGACCCTCAGTGACCCCTCTAACGGATGCGTTTCTTTTCCCACTTTGCCAAAGCAGTTACTAAGGCTCAGATAAAACAGCTTCAGCCCCCGAAGCCTCACCAGGCAGCGATAGAGCTGGTCTCCTACGACCAAAGTCCTCCTTCTCTTTCCACCAACAGCAGTTAATACTGGCCCAGCACTATTATCAGTCCTTTTTACAAACTAGCAAACTGAGGCATGAGAGGTTTAATTTAGTTCAGTGGAGGGGCCAAGGGGGCTTGAATTCCAACCCAGGGGATTTGATTCCGTTACTCATGCCCCCTTTAGTGTTGTCCCATTAGCTCCCATCTCTCTGCCCTGTTCCGTCTCAACTGGGGCCATTTCAGTGAAGTCCAGAGACATTTCTGGTTGTTACAACTTGGATATTTGCTTGATGCTGGTGGCAGGTCATAGCTGGAGGTGAGAGACACCCTACATGGCACAGGACAAGCTCACATACAAAGCAGTGCCAAGCCTGAAAAATCTGGCCCTAGCCCAGCACTATCCAAAAGGAACACGACAGAGCCATATATGTAATATGAAACTGTCCAGGAGCCACATAAAAAGGTATGAAAGAAACATGAAATAGATTCTGGCAGTGTATTTTGTTACACCTACTATATCCTAAGTGTTACCATTTTAAAATACAATCAATATACAATTACTAACAAGGTATTTTAGGTATTTTTTGCATATAGGGTCTTCAAAACTCTGTGTGTTTTATACTTACAGTGCATCTCAGGTCCACTGGCCATGCAGAATGGGCTCAGTGAGCACAGGTAAGGTTTGTGGCTGCCAAACAGCAGAGAAAACTCAGCAGCAGAGGAGTCTGAGATGAGAGTATCTGACTGTGTATCTGTCCACATGCTGAGGCACAGTGGTGGTGAACCTATGGCACGTGTGCAGCTGCAGGTTGCATACCGAAAGCTCTGGAAGGTTCCCCGGCACTGCCTCAGAACCTGTCTTTGCCTCCCCAAGGAACAAGGGGCAGTAGAGCACCAAGTGGAAGAGCAGGGCGCTAAGACACTAGAAGGCATCTAGAACCATCTGTGGCCACATCGTCCCTCCCATAGGCTGAGAGTCTTTCCTTATTGCTTAAGGTATACACCTGCCAACTTTTTCTACAAGGGGCCAGACAGTAAATATTTTTTGGCTTTGTTGGCCACAGGATCTCTGTCACAATTACTGGACACTGCTATTGTGGCCTGAAAGTAACCACAGGTAATACATAAAGCAATGGATGTTTTAATAAAACTTTTATTTACAAAAAAACAACCAAACAACAACAGGCAGTGGACTAGATGTAGTCCACAGGGAGGGTTCGATGACTTTTGATTTAGGAATTCCTCCATGAATTATTCCATGCCTGCCACAGGTGGAAACTGAAAAGTGATTGCTTTTGTTGACCCATGCCTGGTGCAGGCCCCTGAGAATATCAACCAAGCAGCTACCATGTCCATGTAGGTTGCATCTGACTCTGAGGTGAAGGTGATAGACACCAAGGCCCTATGTCCCCCAAGAGGCAAGACAGCATGCCTTGGAGTCATGGTTAGAGGCACAGGATCTGGAGTCAGACCTCCTGTGTTTAAAGCCTAGCCATGGCAAGAATTACCTGTGTGACCCTTGATCAGTTACTTAACCTTTCTGTGCTTATTTTCTCCTCTGCAAAGTGGAGGGAGATGACTACAGTGGTAGTACTTGCCTTTGCCTGGGAGGACTGTGCTGGGGCTGAGGGGACAGAAGTGGCCCCACGCCCACGGCACTCTGTACACAGTACCCAGGATTGCTGAGCATCTGCCAAGCCCTGGGCCCACATCAGGTACCCAGGGGCTTTATGAGTCATCACTCTAACCCCTCCAGATATGATCCTGGGTAGGGAATGCTGTCATCTCCTCTCCAGAGAGGAAAAGAGCCCTGCACAGGATGAGTCACGTGACCACACTACAGTGGTGGTGTTGCACACAGTGATGCGTTCTTTTCTCTATCCAGCAGTTTTCAACAGGAGAAATTCTGCCCTATTGTAGTCTCTAGGGGGCTGCCGGGTGACTGTGTAGAAGACATAATTCAGAGTTTGTTCACCTGCAGGCTGACAGGCTGAGGGCTACCCCAGGAGACACTGATTCCCAGCTACTTCCAATATGCCCTACTCCTGGGCAGAAGGGACCCTCATGGCCAGTGAGACCCCCAAGGCAAAGAGATACTGAGTTAAACAGCTGGCAGGGGAACGGCATGGCCAGCAAAGGAAATCCAAGTGCTGTGCGTGGGCAGAGTGGCATCTGCTGCTCTGGCTATGTCAAGCCAAACAGGGCAACATAAAGAGTCCTCAGATCCATCCAGCACCCAGCCGGCTCTCAGTAGAAGTTATTTGTTGGCTGAGACTTGGGTGATGGGGGAGCTTCCTGTAAAGGCAGCTACAGGGATCTGGCCTTTTCTGTGACTGGCTTTTAAGGCACATCAGTCTTGGTGGGGTAAGTCAGTGGAGAGTGCACCCTCGTTACTGCCACCTGCTCAGCACAGGCTGCAATAGCCTTAATGGTGCCTGAGTAGCATGCTCTCATGCTGTACCACCCAGAGGCTGGCAGGGCTTCAGGGCCTGATACCAGGCAGAGATGGATGTAAGAACTCTCACACTTAGGTGATACAGGACACACAGCTTTGCTGCCAGCTGACCATGAAGGAACATCATAGGTAAAAACACTGGCTAAGGGGGCTGGGGATATAGCTCAGTGGAATAAGCGCCTGCCTAGCAAGCGCAGGGTCCTGAGTTCGATCCCCAGTACCGCAAAAAAAAAAAAAAAAAAAATAGAGTATAAAACACTGGCTAACCTGAGAGGCAGACTTGCCTGTCAAGCCTGCACTATACCCAGACCAAACTCAGCCACTGACAGAAGCATATAGTAACAGCGAACATTCTAGAACTGTGTGCCAAATGCCTTACCTTCCCTAACCCTCACGGCAATCTTAAGAAGTAGGTGCTAAAACATCTCCATTTCACAGATAAGGAAACACAGGGTACCAATTAACTTGTTCAAGTTCAGCCACGGTTCCAGAACCTATGCCACTGACACTACCCTATGTCACCTGCTGCCCAGCAGCACTTTTAGCGGCTCAGTATAGAATGACTATTTGTCCTCATTTTGGGGGAAACTGAGGCTGCCAAGACACTTAACTTCCTGATTCCAAGTTCCCCTGCTAGTCCCAAACACTGGAATGGTTTCCAGGCTCAGTGAGCAGCTGGGCCCAGGGTGCGGCGACAGGGCAGCTTACCAAATTCGGACTGCATGCCAGGGTAGATGATCCGGAACACGTAATCTGTGGCCTCATCATCCTCCTTGTCTGAAGACGTGGACTCGGAGGAACCTTGGGGGCTTCGCTTGCGCAGTTTGGGAAACACTTTGCCCTGAAAGAGCTGGTCTCAATGCAAAGGCCCCAGGGGGAACGCCAGTTCCCACAGCCTGCCAAGCCCATGGGTCTCTGCGGCAGTGCCTGAGACCACACCGTAGAGTCCTGAGGCAAGGAGGACCTCATCCTATGCCACCCCTTCCGAGCTTCCCGACCACTCACCTTGCCCCGCTGGGACCAAAGTGGTGGGTCGAGCTGACCATGAGGAAGCAGCCCATTCTCTAGGCACGAGAGGAACTGGAGGAGGTGACCACCCTTAGGAAAGCGGAAGGGTGGCCTCTGGATGCCGTCCTGGCTGACCAGCACCACTGTCCCACCGCTGTCCACTGCCACCACAAGAGGCCAGAGAAGACCAGTGGGAAGTCACTATGAGGCATGGTGAGAGGCCCCCACTCTGAAAACACATGCCCCCAGGGGTGCAAAACAAGGGGTCCTGAGACCTTTGCAACCTACATACCAGCTTCCACTGTCTGGGAAACTATAGGACAAGGTTAGCTACCTAAGGAAAAAGATGCCTCCAAACACCTGATGTTACTCAAGAAACATCTGCAGATCTGACTTATTTTTATATGGAGGTTTTCAGACAAAATATAGCCACTTCTCAGGGCATCACTGACTCTGGTGAACATGGTGCGCACTTGCTGTATGCAAACACAGCATAAACCTCTCGTAATATTCACAACATCCCTCTAAGTTTTATTATTGCCTATTTTAAAGATGATGAAATCAAGCATCAGAGAGGTTAAGTAACTTTCCCAAGACCACAGAACAAGTATGAGCCACAGCCTGACTCTGAAATGAGGACTACCTCATAATTACTGGGTTTCAGGTGTTGGTGAGCCATAGGCCCCTTTGCTTTCTAAAGCAAGATGTCTCTCTGCTTGTTCTGACTATAACTGGCTTTGAAGGAATGCTGGTTACTGATCCCTAATCTGCAGAGCACTGACTTGGAGACATAAAGTCCAAGTTCAAGCTCAGGCTCTGGAGCTTAGAGGCTGTGCTGACTCTGTGTCCAGCTGCCTCCTCACCTCTAATGTGGGAACAGTGCCACCTCATTCCCAGGTTGTTACAGTGATTAAATAACAGGCATGCTCATTTTATAGAGGGGGAAACCCAGGCCAGAGAGAGGCAGTCATTTGTTTGAGGTTGCAGAGGTGATACGGGTCACCCACCACACTATCTCATGTTGTTAATGAATGTTCAGGGGTGGAGCCAGGCAGGGGATCTAAGAACAGCCAGCCAGGCCCCTGCTGTCCCCACAGTTCTTACCTTGCTGATGGCAGTGCAAATATACAATCTCCTCCAGGCGGATGGTCATGGCGTAGTCCCAGTAGACACTGGAGGGGAAGGGAGAGTTTAGCTTGCAGGACACTTACCTTCCTTGTTGTGAGAGTTCAGGAAGCCAGAAGACCTCCCCTGAGGGCTCCTCCACCCAGCTCTGAAAACGCTAGTGATCACTCCAAGGCCTAATGTGAATCACAGGCTTGATACTTAATAGAATACAATTGTCTTGTGGTTGTGCCTTGGAAAGAGTTCTTATTTTTTAGAGATACATATTAAAATATTTGCAGATGTTCCTTTCAAATAACATGTAGGGATTAGGGGATATGTGGATGGCCATGAGGGCTGGATGATGGATACCTGTGTTCTGTCTGCAGGAGGGAGCCCTGGCCCAGTGCTCCCTCCTACTGTGACTCCAGAGCTTTTGTTGGGTCTTACACATCATGAGTGTTGGAGAAGACACAGCTCTGGAGACCATATATTTGCTAACAAGTCCCATTCTCTAATTGAGTGATGTGAAAATAGGCAGAGACTGGGGAATGTCTTGCCATTTGCAGGCTGAATGGATCTTTGCACAGATTTCACTTTCTGCATGCTGCCTTGACCAGGGTGCTACCTAACTTCCACACCCTCAGACTCTTCCAGTTGGTCTGTGGATGCTCCGGAGTCTGTCACTCACCGCTGAGGCCACAGCTGCGGGGAGCTGAGTGAGCAGGCAGAGTGGCCCGGGGTAGGAAATAATATCCCCAAGGGCGCTTCACTGTGCCGAGGAGAGCAGAGGGACGCAGGGACAGACAATGAACCCAGGGCCCTACCTCTTCTCATAGTCTAGGTCCCCCACGGACCCATTCATCAGCTGGTTGGGCGTCCACTTCAAGGTCATGATGTCAGCTGTCTGGTGCAGGGACAGGTACCCCGGCACAGCCTCCATGTCATCCCTCTGAAGAGAGAGGATTACTCAGGCCTGGCCATGGTACTGGAGCCTCAGTGGAAAGAGGTCCTGGCCTTCTGACTCAAGGATGTATAACTGGAACTAAGAGGTTGAGTTATTCAAGGCAATGGCCATAAGAAGATCCTGTCTCCTTCCAGGTGGCTGTGCTAAGGGAAGCCACCTGCAAAGGCTTCCAGGATGGGGTGTAGACTCCATCTGAGAAAGCCACCCACCCCACCCTGTCACGCTCATGCCTCCCTCCTGAGGTCAAGGGGCCTTGATCCACTGTTCCTTTAGAACCAGGAAGTGAGCTATGTTTCTCTTAATGTCACTCTTTTAAAAAAAAAGACACTTCTGTTGGCCAGTGTTACAGATGGCAGGTGAGTTCTGTGGTCCATACCATAGACAGTACCCTGAAACTTGCTTCCCAAGCACCCTCCTCCTCCCCACACCCCTATCCAGCACTCAGAGCCTCTGCCTTCCCAGAATGTATCTAAAGGACTCCTCACTTGCTTTATTTTATCCCAACTGGGCAGGACGGAATGTCAACATCCCTCATACGTGAGGAATGCTGTTCTTCCATCAAATTCACCCCAGAAACAGGAAGACAACCAACACTTACTGAGGAGGAAGAGTATATTGAGCATGGCTCAGTCACCACACACAATGTCACAGTGAGCTGCTTGCGCTTATATCCACACACAAGGAAGCAGCGTTCCCCAAGTCCTACAGTGCATATTCTATTATAAACAGGGACAGCTCATAACTCTGATGTGATTGCAGTGTGACCTTACGCACACTTGGTCATAGCTGTTCACACTGTTGTCACTTCAATGGAGTTTTGTGCATAGTTATTTTACATTTGGAGAATAGATGCTATTCTAGATGTCTTCGAAAGCATTAGTCTGTGACTCAGCTCTGAACTGAAAAGTTATTGGGACACAGGCTGGGCACAGAGCAGTACAATGCTAATGTAACACTGGTAACACAGGCACATTATTCATCCCTGCAAGGGTCTCCACAGAGCAGCAATCTACTGCTTAATGGGACTTCAGACATGGTTGTCTCAGAGATGAGAGTGGACATTTTTACAAAAAATGCTGCACTTCTTGCTCTTTTGGGTCAGGGAGAAGCAAACTTTTAGTGCAGAGGAACACGCAGAGAGCATCTCTGGCTTTATGAGCCATACAGCCTCAGCTGTAACCACTCAACTGCCCCCTCAGGCTGAAAAGTCATACACAATACATGAACAAATGGTCATATCTAGGCTTCAGAAAACAGGTGGAGGGCCACATCTGACCCACTGCTATAATTTATTGATCTCTTCTCTTGATGCAACAGAAAACAGTTCTGTATGTGGAAAAATTAGGCCCTCAATGACTCTAAATCAAAAAGAGATACAGAAGATTAAACTCTTAAGTTTGTAGACACTTTAGGAATATCTTAACTAAAGCACTTCAAATTACATTTTCTCTTACGTGTATTTAAAATAGCGATGTGTTATGCAAAAACAAAAAAATCCTCCGATGTCTAAGTAAGTCTCAAAAATGGTAAGGTGAAAATTTGCAAGTAGTGAAAAAATGCTCTACGTAATTTATATGAAAAGAAGGTTCATCTTAAACTCATGGCTTCTTAGCCTTGGGAAAATAAAGTGAGGAGATGGACTAGAAAATAAGTGGATAACAGGATCGGTAAATGAAGGGGCGTAAAGATGGGCAGTGGGATATAAACAAGCGTGCGATGATGCGTGGATGCAATAGAAAGGAGAATGGGTGTGTAGAGAGAATGGAAGAGAGGTGACTGGCTGGTTAAGAGATCTGAGATTGACTGGGTGGATGGATGGACGGACAGGTGGATGAATGCGTGGATGGACTGGCAGATGGATGGATGAACAAATGGGTGGGAGGGTGGATCTATGAAGGGATGAGTGACCTGGGGCCAGAAGGAAACTCTTCTTCTATTTTATGGAGCCAACACCCCCAGAGGCAGATCCGGGCCTGCCATGAACTCTCACCGGCTGAACCAGAACATTGTTCTTGCCATAGAGCAGAGTGGCTCTAGAGTTCTGGTGTAGAGACTCCACATAGTCACGTGCGGAGAGGGATGGCCGGTCATCCATGCTGCCACTTGAATGCCTCTTCTGGATCTGGTAGTGATAGGAGATAGAAGGATGGCCCTGGAGCGACCTTCAGGGCTTCTATCCTGTTCACTGTCCCCAGGCCCACTCCAGACCTTGCCTCAGGTCCCTCCCACGGCCCCACAACCCCTCCCCCCACTCACACAGAGGGCTGGCCGCTTGGTGGGTGAGTCCTGCCGCAGGTGTGAGCTGTGGATGCGGTGCCTCTGGACCAGCTCATCAGCCGAAGGGTCGGTCCAGAAGTGGTCTGCAGTCTTCATCTTGGTGTACTCCAGGGCGCAGGGGCCCACTGTGGAGCACATGGGGCTGGGGACCTGAAGCCCCCAAAAGTCCACCCTCCTATCTACTATGGGATGGACCCCCATTCCATTATCCCTCCCCTCTAGTCAGGATGTCCTAGAGTCCTGCAAAGAAGAGACTTGAAGAAGGTTCTGGGAGCAAGAGCAAGTGAACAGGTAAGTTTTGATGGGTGAGGCTGGAGAGGAGTGGGAGGGGCCCTCAGGAGGTGCCCGAGACCTAAGACCAGAGGTCCAGATGGAGCTTCAAGTACTGGACCACATACCCAAGAGAGATGCGAGAACGGGGCCGTCCACAGGGTCCATCAGGAGCGCTTCCTTCTCATAGTATTTACTATTGAGAGAGCAAAGGACACACAGGTTTGGATGGAGACCACCAGAGAATACAAAAGACTAGGCCCAGTCCCTCCATATTACCAGGAACGCTCAGAGGCTCAGTTGCACTAGCCACAAGATATGTTTTGTACAGCTGTGAGAACTTCTGAGCTACACAATAGAAAGGCACTGAGGGTGGTGCTTGGTGTGTACCTGTTCAAATGTGATCATAAGAGCCTCTCTGAGAGTAACAGGAATAATAATCGGAAGGCTGCTAAGACCTGGCTGAGTCAATCTCTTTCTGTTGGAGATGATAAGTCCCTCAGAAGTGCAGATGAAGTTGGCTCTGCTACTCCTGAGGTGATAAAATGCCGTTTAACTACAAAGTGTACTCAAAGGCTGTGCTGATAGGCTGGCCTGCCTGGTAACTAAAACTGACACACTGGTCTGAGATGCTAAAAAGGGTGCCCTGAAATCCGGCTCTGCAGAGATTATGTGATGTCACCAATGCAATAATTCCATGTATGAGTTCTGGTGTAATAATCTTCTAATTCCTTAAAAATTTGTGTAACCTAGAGACTAGGAGAATTTCAAAATTGGAAAAGATCTTGCTCTTATCTCCCCACAATCTCAGGCTCAAAGAAGTATAGTGACTTGCTGGAGGTCACGCAGCAGGCAGATGTGGTCTCAGACCATACCCAGCTGGCTTCACAATTACTATCACACAGCAGGGGAAGAAGGCCACAGGACCTAGAGTCAGACAGACCAGGCGGAGCCCAGCACAGCCACTCTCCACCTTGCTGTGTGCCCCTAGGCAAGTGAATTCCCTCTCTGAGATTCGGTGTTCTTAGCTATAAAATGAGAAGAATGACAAAATTCATCTGCCTGGCTGTTGAAAAGATTCAACAATGAGCTGCCTGTACAGTACAGGGTCCAACACCAGGAAGCCCTCACTAAAATGGTGCCAATGTCATTGTAATCTTACCCCAAAGAAATCTTCTACCAGCCAGAACACTGGGTGAGGCAGAGCTGACCTGCTTTGGTCTTGCTCAGATCCAAATTCTGCATTTGGAGGTCAAATCTGAACATAATACTTGAGACACTTGCCAGTCTGCGGCCACTTGAGCTCCATTCCAAAAATCAGCATAGGGATCATAATCCTTGGACACACTGCCATAAAAATGGCATGCAGGGTTGGGAAAAGATGTGACCATTAAAGGCAACCTAGGGCAATGTCTTTGGTGTTTCTCTGGAACAATTCTTTATCCTGTTTGTGGTGCTGGGCACACAAAAGTATTTATCAGTTAAAATCTCATTGAACTATATGCCAAATAAACAAATAAACAGACAGCTCACATACAAAGTGGTGAACTGCAAATGAAGGCTGTTAATAGTACCATACCCAGATCAATGCCCTGGTTTTGACAAGTGTACTACTGCTAAATAAAATATAATTACTGCGGTTAGCTGATTAATACTCTCTGTACTAATTTTGCAACCTTTACGGAAATCTGAAATTCAGAATTTAATGAAAAATATAGTAGGCTGACATTGCTGCTCTAATAAATGCCCCATTCCTTTTGATTGACTTATTTGGCAGGACAACACAGGGTCACAGGTCAAACGCAATGACTAAAGAAGCCCAGGACTACTCATGTCCAGGGGCATGGATGCGTTACAACTTACTAGAAGGAGAAGTTAAGTAGAGATTCAGAGTTTGGATTTCTTTCAGCCTCGCTCTGTCCTGCAGGCCTCTGTGCTTGCTGTTGCTTCTGCCAGGAGCACCCTCTTCCCCCCCCTCTTTCCCTGCCTGCATCAGGCCCTTGGAATGCTGCTCGTTCCAGGAGGCTTTCCCTGTTCACACGAGTGGGGGATTAAACACGTACACAGGCTGGGTGGGGTGGTGCAGACCTGGAATCCCACCACTCTGCGAGGCTGAGGTAGAAGGATCACAAGTTTAAGCTTAGCCTCGCAATTTAGTTGAGATCCTGCCTCAAATTTCTTTTTTAAAGAGCTGGAAATATAGCTCACTATGAAGGCTCTGGGTCCAAACCCCAGTAGTGAAAAAACAAAACAGTAACAAACCACCACCACATCCCCTTGGCACATCCAACACATATTACTGTACAAATTTTCTTAGTAAAGAGGCAAAGAAAAATAATAGTAAAACACACTCTCATGAATATGTGGTTAAAGAAACACTTTCATATAATGAAAGACAAAGAAATTCAGATTTCTTTTGTCTTTTTCTCTTTTCTTCCTCAGAGCAGATGTTGAAACCCAGAAAAAACACCTTTTACCACTGAGCTACAACACCAGTTCCTTTAGATTTTTCTCTTTCTGGCTGGAAAGGCATGTTGGCCAGGAAGGCTCTCACATTACAGTACAGTCGATGGCTCCCCACTGCTCTTAAAATAATGGCCAAGCTCTTTAATAAGACAGGCTGTACTAGTGTATCCCCAACATCTATGTTAGTTCTGGCACATAGTACATGCCCAATAAATATTTATCAGATAAATAGATGGATGCTGACCCAAGAAATGTGTACTATAAAACCTTTATATCTGATCAATCTGAACTAAGAGAGAAAATATAAAAAGTATCATTGAATTTTCAAAATACCATATACCAAATTCCCTTCTCACTTCTCAGGAGTGGCAGTGATCCCCATGCCATTTACCGAAAGAGACGACAAGGAGCAAAAGCCTAAGCAGTTCTCCTAGGACCACATGGTTATCAAGTGGGATAATCCACGGGAGAAGGAAGAAGCCCAAGACCCCCACACCCGGACCTAACCCTGAATCCTGGGCACTACTAGTAACTATCTGAATCTCCCTAAATTTCTGACCTAGCCTAGTTCAGAGTCAAACATCCAGGAGGCTTCTATAGAATCGCTTTCAAATCTAAGTCTCTGTGCAAGAGGGTGCAATTCTTAGAAATGCCAGTAGGTGGAGGCAGAGCGCACTGTGCAGCTTCCCTATTCTCACCTGCTGTTTTCCACAAGGTAATGTACGATTTTGTCCAGGACCTTCTCAAACAGGGCTGTGCGGATCCACAGGTGCTTGACAGCAAGCGGGGACAGGCTGGGCAGCTTTGGAAGCTTCCTCACATTCTCCTGGAGGCCCTGGATCTGGTTTCTTCTTCAAGATCAATAAGAGAAGGTAGGTAGACACAAAGAAACAAACCCAAGTGGGAAAATGTTCACTTTCTCAAGGAAATAGAGGAGTGGCAGCTAAACAACAAGAACTCATATTGCTCCTAGCAAATGGGTCAAGAGTTGGAAAGAGTAGGGCTGGGGACGTAGCTCAGAGCCTGCCTGGCAAGTGCAAGGCCCTGAGTTCGATTTCTGATACCAAAAAAAAAAGTTGTAAAGACAGTAATGCCTAGTGAGCGCGACGATGCAGCTAAACATACTTCCATACACCACTGACAAGCAAGCTAGATCTGATCGCTCTCTCCCCTCCTCCCTTCCCCCACCCCACTGTCCTCTCTCTTCTTCCTCTGTCTCTCCCTTCCCCTTCTATCTTCTCTCCTTTCCTTTCCAGTCTTCTCTTTGCCTTCCCGCTGACTGGGAAGTGCTGAGTTACACAGCCTTTGGTGACTCCCCCTGCCACCCATGGAAAGTGAGGTCTTTAACATGATCAGCAGGGTGCTCATGACTCTGCCTTCAGGCACTCTCAGTGCATACTCCAGCCAGAGTGAGCTATGTGCAGGTTCTTGCAGTTGCCAGGTTCTCCCTAGGCTGCTGTTTCCTCCCAGTTGCCCCCTTACCCTATTCCTGGGATGACCCTCTCACTCTTTTGGTGTCAGAAAGAGCATCTCCTCCTATAGGAAGCTCTTGGGAACAATTCAAAGGTGCTATGCTCCTTCAGCCTGCTCACTTCTCCCTCTACTCTGTGATCGTGAGCATGTGCAAAAGCAATTCAAGTTTTCTAAAACTAAAATACTACATATCCAGTGGCGAGTGTATGTTTCTCCAGGGCAGGGCCCGGCACAGTGCCTGGCGCATAAGAGATGCTCACTGAATACATTCATAAATGGTGACTGCACAGATGAATGCATGGTTTTCCCTCATCCCTGGCAGGGTGCCTCTCACCCTTCCACTGGGAAATCACACCCACACTGTGGAAGGCCCTGGGGATCCAGCCTTTTAAGAAGTTATCTGGGAATACCTGGGAGCTGACCAGATGGGCTGGAAGGAGCACAAAGACTGCCTGGCTGGGAAGTCATTTCAAAGGGAGCTGGTAGAGCCAAATCCTGAGCCCTGCCCACAGTACATTCTGGCCAGCATCCCTTGGCAGGCAGGGAGCAAAGGGAAAGAAAGCAAGGGGGGATGTGTGTCTCACTTTGTGATTACCTTGGCAGAGATGGCAAATTTAGGGCATACTATAGTTTGGATGTGGAATGTCCCCCAATGGTATAAGGCTTGGTCCCCAGCTTGGTACCTGCTAGGAGGTAATCAGTTTACTCTGCCTTGTATTTCCCATCATGCCGTGCTGCCTCATCACAGGTACAAAAGCAAAGGGGCCAATCAGACCTGGACTGAAACTCCCAAAACTGTGAGTCAAAATAAAGCTTTCCTCTTTATAATTTGGTTATCTCAGGGATTTTGTTACAGTGATGGAAAGCTGGAAACACACAGCATGTTTGTCTCCTCCCTTGCCATATCTGTGACAGACACGGCCAACTGATCCATGCATTTCTTCCCATGATGCTCAACCACAGCTTCAGAAGCTTTTGCACCCTGTACCCTGGGAGCTACAGGCACCAGCAGGAGCTGAGCCCTATCTGCCATCCCCGGCTAGGCTCCTTGTTGGGCACCTGGCTATGCATCTGGGACTTCAGGGGGCAGGTGTGGTAATAGATACCTATGTACTACACTCAGTCCTGAGCCTCCCCCACACATACAAGCAGTCACCAGCACAAGCAAGGGAAGCTGCCTTCCCCTTCAATGGCTGGTTCAGTGTTCAGTTTGAACCAGAGGTCCCAGCATCTGATCTGTGCAGAGACCACAGGGGTTCTGTTCAATTCTTACATTTAGAATGGGGTGTGGTTCCCACTCAGCACTCACTCACTCAACATTTCATGGGCATACGGTTACATGCTGTAAACTGCCCCACGTGCTTGGTACACAGTGGGAACAGCACAGGTGCACTGCCCATTCTCACGGCATTCGGGGAGACAGACGACAACCAAGTCAGCAGTAAACACAGGAATAGGTGGCAACAAGTGGGAAAAAATAAATCATAGTACACAGTGAGGATGGTCTGTGGGTTGGAATCAACAGACCTAGGGGAGGTATGAATGAGGGAAGGAACCAGGCCTGGAAGAACGGGCAATGAGCCTGGTGGAGGCTTACCAGTGAAGCCTGATGGTTGACTGGACTGATCTTAACAGATGTCTGGAGAGATGACTGGGTCTTCAGGACACTAACCTGACCTATGGGTGAGTTCACAGCCAAATGTGCAACTAGGAGGAAGGTACTAGCTAGAGGAAATAGATCATGCCTTTGAAGGGTGCATCTTTCTTCAGGCTCTTCCTTGATCTCTGTCTCCTGGCTCCATGACATGAGCAGCCTCCTCTGCCACTCCCTTCCACCAAGATGTTTCTCATTTGGAGCTACGTGACCATGGACCAAAACCTCTGAAACTGTGAGTCCAGGTCAATCTTTTCTCATATAATTAGTGTATATCAGGCACCACAAGCGGAAAGCTGACTAATACAAGGGTACTGCATGTGCAAAGGCTCTGAGGTGGAAATGAATCATGCAGGTCTGATGAGCAGAAAGGAAAACAAAGGTGGTCCAAGGGGTGTGGGCTGGACCCTCACAGGGCCTGAGGAAGGTCGTAGCCCACCCTTTGGGGGACTGTCCGAGCTTGCTGCCAACACTTCACACTCACGCGTTCTCAATCAGCTGTTCCAGATCCTGGACCTTGCGGCTCAGCTCCTCAGCTGGCGGGAAGCTCTTGCCCACCTTCATGAAGAGAGCTGCAATCTTGTTGCTGCGCAGAAAGCCAGCTGCCCGCCGACGCAGCCCATGTAGGACACAGGCTTCCACTGCCGCTGTGGGAACATGGGGGTCAGCAGGCCCTGTCCTGTCCACACTGCCCAGCACCTGTGTAACTCAGATCCGAGGTACCCTAGCCAGCCAGGACTCCCAGCATCACTAAGTTCAAGTCAGCATCACTGAAATACATGTCTCCCCTCCACCTGGAACACTCTTCAAAGATGGTAAGAGCACAGTGGTTAGCCCACAGCTGTGGCCAAGTTTGGATCATCTCTATTCATCTCCCTGGCCAGCTACTAACCAGCTGTGTGGCTGTGGGCAGTGACTTTCCCTGTCTGGGCTTCAGTATTCTCATCAACAGTATACGCATCAACATTATGAGGCTGCTGGTAGGACAGGTGAAAATGCACATGAAGTACCAGGCAGAGCCTGGCACACAGTGGCTACTTCGTGGACATCTCCATTGTTTCTGTCAGAGGGAGAGGACACTGGACTGCCTGACTACTCAGGTTTATCAGGTTAAAGAATCGTATCATCAATGCTGTGATTACAGTACAGCTAAAATTCATGGATTGCATTTAATCTCTGCATGGCCAGCAAGTAAGGAAAATATCCCTACTTCTTAGATGCAGACAGTGGGGTTCAGAGAGGTGAACTAAACTGCTCCAGGCCACCCAGCAAGTAAGTGATGGAGCCAGGGTACAACAAGGTCTGAGTTCAAGATGTGCCACATGTAATACCTGTGCTCCCACAGAGGGCCTGGGAAGGAGGATTTCATGGTCATCTCATTTCTGTGGTTTCCGTGGAAGTGCTGCCCAGAGCCCACACCTTGGTTTAGGCCTGGGCCCTCGCCTTCCTTTGCTGAGGGACCTCGGGTGAGCCACTTGCCCTCTCTAGGCTTAAACGAGCCTTCATGGGAGACTGGCCCTATTCAAATCACTGAGGCCCCATCTTAGTCCTGGTACTTCGGGGAGTCCTCTATGTTACCTTTGGTCTCACTGTGGCATGCACTAGGTGCATAATCCATGTTTATTGAAAAAGTGAGTACACTGTAAGAGCGATTCCTTATTTTGGCACCTGCCCTGTATCAGGTAACTGTTAAGATTCATCTTATGAGTTCTTGATAAAAAACCCACCATGGAAAAGCTCTCGTTATGGCCATTCACAGAGTGAGCCGCCCTCAGGGCGAGAGGCTGGCCAAGGCTATGTGTGAGGAGAAAGCATTGAGGTGTTTGGGTTAATCACCTGTCTTTCTTTGAGTAAGCCATCATGTGGTTTGGAATGAATGTCTAATACTTGGTTAATCTGCCCAAATATTTAAAATATCATAGGTGAGGTTCTCTTAAGTTTTTTTTTTTTTTTTTTTGGTGGTGATGGTATTGGCGAATGAACTCAGGGCCTTTACACTGAGCTACATCCCCAGCATTTTATTTTTCTTCTTTTGGACAGGTTCTAAGTTGATTAAGCTGGGTTCCAACTTGCCATCCCCCCGCCTCAGGCTCCCACGTAGCTAGAATTATGTGTGCCCCTGGCTTTAATTTACATACATAATGATTTTTATTTTTTTAATCCTTTCTTCAGGCTTTGTACACAGTGTCCAATTCCTTTGGACAATGGCCCTAGGGACAATGGATAAAAAAAACAATCAGTGGGATTCTTCAGGTCTCATTTAGTGCCATCCAATTTCTTCTACCCAAAAGCTTGGATCTAAGTTAGGGAACTATTATAATTCTTTTCGTCACTTTTTATTTAAGACTTCAGTTGGATTGGGCATACTGGTGCACGCCTGTAACCCCAGCACTTGGGAGGTTGAAATAGGAGGACTCCTGTGAGTCTGAGGCCAGCTGGGCTACATAAGTGAGTTGAAGGCCTGCCTGCACTACATCGGAAGACCCTGCCTCAAAAAAAAAAAAAAAGACTTTAGTTGGGATATGTTAGCAAGTTCTGACATGAACATGATTTGATTTGCAACTAAAATGTCCAGGAGAAAATAAAAAGCCATGTAAATATAATAAAACATTTATAAAAATATGTACTTATATATTTATGACATAAAATATATATTCCTCATACATAGATAAATTTACATATGTATGTGTATATACATGTGTGTGTGTGTAAAAAAAATATTCCACCTAAAAATTAAGATTCTGCGCAAGGTCAATAGTAAGTGGTAAAGCTGGGGATTTGAACCCAAGTCCATTTGGCTGAAAAAGGGGTGAAATAAGGTTCTGGTCCCCAAATCACAGTGTGTTCAGCATTTAGGTCCCAGGTGGTGGTACCCCAGCCATCTGGATGGGAGCTAGTGAGTGGCCAGGTGTTCTTGCTCAGGCTTCTCCATGGGGCCAAGGTCACAGAAGGGGAATTAGAGCATGTTCTTCACCATCAGACACTCTAATTATTAAAAAAAAGCATTTTGGGAGCAGGAAAGAACACTCCCACATATACACATGCACAGCCTCTGAGCTCAGTGCTGACGTCAGGCACACACAAAACATGTCTCTAGCTACCATCACAGTATAGCGGAACCTGGAGGTGTGGGTATTTCTGGACCTTATGACAGGGCTGTACAAGGAGAACAGTGAGTAATGCTCTGAGCCCCACCGTCTCTTGTTCGAAGCCAGCCGTTGGGGTCCCTCAGGATGTGTCAGGGTTCTCTTCCCCTTCTCATTAAATATTCTGTACAGCTCTCCCTTTATCTAGCACTCATCAAAGGCAGAGCAAGGAAAAGACACAGAGGTCATTTCCCAGAGGCAAGAACACTAAGGGCTCAGCTGAGGGCAGCATGAACTGAGCCCCTGAGGATGGCAAGGTGGTGCCTTGCGATGACCCCTCCATGGGGTCTGAGGGTCATTGTATCCTGCACTATTTTTACTCTGATATTCCCCAACAGACTCCCTCTGGGATTCAAAACTAACTTCTAAGTCACAAAGCAAAAACAGCATATGAGAATGCTGGCTCAGGGATACACCTTCCCTGAGGCAGCTCCGGAAAGGGAACCACTTTCCTAGGCCTGGGGGGACCACAGACTCACCACAGAAGGAGACAATGTGGCTACTGTCTTCATGGACGAACTTGCGTGTCACAGCCTCTTCCATGATCTGCTTTACCTAGAAGGCAGAAGCAGTGGAGAGAGAAGCCAATGTGACCCGGGGTGCAGACTTACCATGCTGCTCCTCAGGGCCTTTCCAGGGTATTTAGAGTGCTTTGACAACCGATCTGTTTCCACATCTTCATCACTTTGTCTCGGCAGGTCTGAGGCTTATCTAATTACATCTGTCCCTTCTTAATTACTCTCTTTGCATGAAGTGCTACCTATGGTACATGTATGGCTGTTGTTTCTCAAATGCCATCAAAATGTCCTTCTCCGACCACAGCAGCTAAGGCAGCCCGATTTTGTCCCCATCCCTGTCCCTTCTGAGGGCTCCCCACCATTGCTGTTGTCTGTTCACCATCTTACACCTGCATCTTCCCAGAATATAAATCCTGATGCAGAAACCCACCTATCTTTATTGCTGTATCCACAAAGTCCAGAACTAGGCCTAGCACATAGTAGGTACTCAATAAAGGAGTGAATCAGGACAGTGCTGTACAGAAAATCAGCCAAGAAGCTGGGCAGACCCAGGTTTAAATCCCTACTGGGGCACCCACCAAGTAGACTTACAAACTTGTTTTGGAAAATCGAAGCTCAGCAAGGAGAAGCAACCTGCCCAGTGAGGTAGGGCTGGCCCGGAGAGGCGACAATCCCAGGCTGGTTTATTTTTGCTACACACACTCATTCAGCAGTATTTTCTAAGTTCCTCCAAGTGTACCAGGCCTGGGGACATGGTGTGAAAAGGCAGCCACGCCCCCGTTCATGGTAGTGACCCTCATTGGCCCCAACACCCTTCTGTCCTCTGGATTTTGGACCCTGTCTGCCCAGTCATTATGGGACTCAAGTAAAGCCCTTCTCTCTGGTCCTCAGTAACCCTGAGACTAAGAAAACTGAAAGAGATGATCCCAAATGTCTGTTTCAGCTCTGCATCATGGGGGCTCTGATGTGGCATGTGAAGGAGCAAGGTCCTGACACCCCACCCAGTGGGTGACTTGCCTGCTTTCCTGTGGCCCATCCACGCCACTGTCTCAGTGTAGTCCCAGCTCCCACTGCCCCTCTCCCCTTCCTTCCACTTCCCTCTTGCAGATGAAGACAGAGCTCAAGAGTAGCCTTGCCACATTTTCTTAGAGCTGGCACTCAGCCCAACATCATGCAACCATGTCAGTACCAGCCCTATGAACAGCTCCTAGCCACTCAGTTCAGCAAGCTCAAGCTGGGCTTTGCCAGTAGCACTTGGAAGCCTGAAAACTACCTAGTGAAGCCCATGAAATTGGTACCATTTTATAGATGTGGAAACTGAGGGTCAGGAAGGTGAAATGGTGAGCCAAAAATAAACCTCCCCCTCTTTATGTTGATTTCCTCACGTCTTTTGTCACAATGATAGAAACTTAACATTTGAAATGAAACCACTCATAAGGGATTAATTTCTAGAACATATGACTAAATTATAACTCAAAAGTAATTTGATCAAAAATAGGCAGGGAATTTGAACAGGCATTTGCCTAAAGATACACAAATGAAAAATGACAATATGAAAAAGATGTTCAACTATTAGGAAAATAAAAATCAAAACCGCAAGGAGATCTACTTCAAACCTATTAAGATGGCTACTATCAAGAAACAAAAAATAAGTTAGGTGAGGATATGGAGAAATAGGAGCCCTTGTGTACATGGGGCAGTTATGACAGTAAACAGTATGGTGAGTCCTCAAAAAATTAAAACACAGAATTATCATAATCCAGCAATTCTACCTAAGAATACATACCCCAAGGAACTGAAAGCCGGGTTTGAAAATGTTAGTTACACACCTGCATTTCACAACAGTATTATTTGTGATAGCTAAAAGATGGAAACAAGCAACTGTTGACAGAAGGATAAATGAGTGAAGAAAGTGTGGTCCACCCATAGAAATAGGTATTACTCAACCTTACAAGGAAGAAAATCCTAATACGTGCTACTATACTACATGGATGAAGCTGGAGGACATTGTGCTCAGTGAGATAAAGCTAGTCAACAAGGACAACTGTTGTGTGATTCCACTTATAATGTGGTACCTAGAGTGGCCAAAATCAGTGACAGAAAATGAAATGGTGAGTGTCGGAGGCTAGGGGCAAAAAGATGAGGCATGATTATTTAATGGGAACATGGCATCAGATTTGCAAGGTGGAAAGGGCTCTGGATTTTGGCTACATAATAATGTGAATTATTTAACATTACTGAACTAGATACATTCAATTGGTTTAAAAGGCAACTTCTGTATTATGCACACTTTACAACAATCTTAAAAATGTGTATATATTGTTAACATACTATAAATAAATGAATAAAGGTACAGTAGATCATGTCTCTCTTTTGTTACTATCCTTCCCATTGCTCCCATCTCCCTGACAGTAGCACCCAAGTCTTCACTACAGCCATCAGGCCGTCATGAGCAAAACCCACTGCGCCAGCCACTGCCTCACACACCCCAGCATCCCCTCCCTGCTGTCCTCCGCACTTACTGTTCCTTTCACCTGGAACACTCTTCCCCTAGAAATCCACATAGCTCATCCTATTGCATTCCTGACTCCCACCCCGCCTGACACTCAATGCTTGTTCTGCTTTATTTCTCGCCATTGTCCTTTTGACTCTACCTCACTGTATTTTAGCTATTTACTTTATCCTCTGACTCTCCAGTTTAGTGGGCCTGTATGTTCTATGAGGTGAGGAATTCTGTCATTCAGTATTCTACATACTTTCACGACCTAGAAGAGTGTCTGGCACATTGTAGGCACTCCCTAACTACCTACTGAATGCCTGTCTCCTCTAGTGAGGTTTAAGGGGGGGTGATACAGGCAAAGTATTTAGCACAGTGCCTGAGACACAGCCTGTGCACAGGAAATAGCATTTTAATGATGACAACTGAGGACACCATTGCTGCCCTGGAACAAATCCCAGCTGGCTGGCTAGTGCATCCCACCTCCCTGCTCATCAGGCACTATTATGCCAGTAAAGATCAAGAAGAAATAACAGAGTGAACCTGGCCGGGGAAATGCCACTGCAAAGGGGCTCTGTTTAGATCAGGAGGAGAAGCAGGTTACAAGAGGCTGAATGCAGAGAGCAACACAACTGGCCTTCCTATCTGTGGGATCCACAGCTGTGGACCCAACCAACGACATACCAAAAATATTTGAAGAAAATCATTTTTACTGAACACAAACTATCTTGTCATTACTCTCTAAAAAATATAGCATAACAACTATTTACAGAGCACATTAGCACAAATAAACAACCTAGAGAGAGTCTGAACAACACTGGGGGATGTGTGTAGGTTATATGACGTACACCACTTTATACGAAAGACTTGAGCATTGACAGCTTTGGGTACCAGGAACCAAGAACTAGGAATCTGTGGCTATCAAGGTACAACTGTATGCTGCAGTTCACAAAACTCTTCTCTTGCTTGCCTCGCCTCCTCTCCCCAGACTGTCACAGCAGCCTCAGGGAAATAACTTGCTCCATGACAGAGAAGGGAAATGGGCCTCTCAGCACGGGGCAGCTCACCATAACTTCCAGGGTCCGGAACTCCTAAATTACAGGAGAAGTGTCAGCCATTTTGCTATAAACATCTGAAAAGTAAACTTTTTCTGCTTTGTGGATGATATGGTCTTTGTCAAATACTCAGCACAGTCCTTGTATTACTGTGAAAGCAACTGCAGACAATATATAAATGAACAGGTATGGCTGAGTTCCAATACAGCTTTGCTCATAAAAACTGGAGAGCAGATTTAAGTGTGGGTAATAGTTTGCTACACAAGAATGTCACACTCTGCTGGGCTGATGTGCTTTGCAACATGGCCCAGCTCTCAGGGTCTGTGCTAATGTGGGTGACCAGCCATCACCACCACCAAAACGAAGGCCTCCGCCCTTCCCAGTGAATGGTTCTTTCTTAGACAAGTTGATGTCTTCTTAACAATGATCTGCCTGTCACCCTCCAGAGAGGCTCTGACACAGGGCCTTGCTGGCTGCCTGTGTCCTCCCTGTGGTGAGCACAGAGAACACTAGGCCCCATATGTTCCATGTCCACAAAGGAAGCTGTGAGCTTCCTGAGGACTCATGGCACATCCCCACACTTCTCTTGGAGCTCAGAGATGAGCACAGGAGCCAGCCTTGTTAAACTGTCTCCGTTACCAACTAGTAGGTGCCCTCAGGCTGGCACTGGCCCGCACGGTCTCAGTTTACCTCTCCAGCTTCAAAGACCTAGCTATCCAACCACTACTTTTGTGGACATCTTCATCTCCTTCTATTCCTTTCCCTATCATTCCTCTTCCACCTTTGGGAACAAGATCCTGCAGTCTGTCCCCTAACCCCTGTGAGGGGGTAAGTTGTCTCCCCTCTCCAAAATTCGTATGTTCAAGTCTTAACACCTAGTCACTCAGAATGTGACAGTATTTGGGGACAAGTTATAGAAGTTATTAAGTTAAATGAACTCATTAATTTGGGCCCTAATCCAGTATGATTAAGAGAAGGAAATTTAGCCACAGCCACATGTAAAGAGAAGAACATGTGACAACCCAGGAAAAAAGCCATCCACAAGCCAAGAGGAATGGTCAGGGCAAATCAGTCACTTACTGATCTCAGAAGGAGCCAGCCCTATTTGGTTGATCCTCATTCAGACCTTTGGCCTCTGAAATGTGAGAGAATAAATTTGTTGTTTAAGCTGTCTAGTCTGTGCGCCTTGAAATAGCAGCCTTAGCAATCTAACACACCCACCATCAACACTGCTGATATCATCACCCTCGTCCCTTAGGTGGAGCAGCCAGACACACTCAGCTAGCACTCTGGGGGAGACAGGGGTGGCTTAATGTGTACAGGGCCTCCCTGAGGTCTTAAGTCCTTCCCACAGTGGCCTATATCCAAGGTCAGGGGCCCACTGGGCATAAAGATGCTTCACCTGTGCTCCTCCTCAGAACAGCTCTGCAGTGCCATCCCAGGTACCAGCCAACACAGGGCATCTTAGGCTTCCACTGAGACAGCATGGTGGTCAGCATCCCCCTCTGCATATTTGTGCTGGGTGTAGATCCTAATATGCCTCATCAGCCACCTGCATGCCGACCTCACCTCCATTCAGGACTGCAAAGCAGCAGTGTGGATGGGATGGAGCAGCAGTCAGGAAAGCCCAGGTGCAAGTGCCCCTGGATTCAGCTGGGCAGGTGGCAGAGGATGGCCTCTTAGCAGATCTTGGATACCAAATGCTAGGTGTGGGCAGTGACAGAGATGGGGCAACTGCTCTTTCCTGGAGGGGCTTTTAGTCCAACAATCCCCACCAGGTCAGGTAAAAGAGGTACAAGGAAGTGCTGTGTAGCACAGCTCCTCAACTTGTGGTCCTGCAAGGTCAGCTTCACCTAGACCAGGTGACATGTGCAAATCGCTTTTTAAAAATTTTATTTTAAAGAGAAAAAAACCAACAAAATTTCAAAATAATAGGAGAATAACAAAGGCTAATACATTGTATAGTTATCTTGAAATTAGTTACTCAGACTATAAGATATAGGAATTTAATTGTCAAAACAGTATTAGTACAAACCTTCCTTTTTCATGAATTAAGAGAAATTAGTAGTGTAACTATCTCAACTATCTTGTGTGTATGTATGTGTATGCGTGCGTGTGTGTGTGTTTGGCTTTTCCCTTTCTTCTTTTCTCCTTTCCCTCATCCAAGTTTCTCTTTCCTTTGGAAGTTTCTTCCCACTTCACAATATCTATTGTACATTTTGGATCTTATTTCAGCTTCTCATACTAGAGAGACAACACAACATTTACATATGCGAGTTTGATTTATTTCACTTATGAGTATGGTCTCAAGGTACATCCATTTACCTATAAAAGTCTCCAGTTTATCCTTCTGTATGGCTGAGTAGTACTCCATTGTATAAAAAGAACACATCTTTTTTATCCATTCTTTAGTTGATGGGCATTTGGGTTGTACCTAGCTATTACAAATTGTGCTGCTATAAACATGGGTGAACATAAATCACTGTGGTACAAAGTATTAATTCTTCAGGGAAGAAACCTAGCAGAGGAATAGCTGGGTCAAATAGGACCTCTAATCCTACTTTTTTGAGGAATCTCCACACTGATTTTCACAGCGGTTGCACCAGTCTACACTCCCACCAGCAGTGGAGAAGGGTTCCTTTTTCCCCATAGCCCCTCCAGCACGAGAAATGCAAATTCTTAGCCCCCAGTGTGACTACTGAACCTGGAATGTTGGGGTGTATGTCAAGCCTTCCAGGTGATTCTTATACATGCTCACTGTGGCTTAAGAGAATTTGAGAGGAAGGAAAAGGAGCCAGGGAAAGTGGAGGATGAATGGGTAGATACGAAATTAGAAGTGTCTCAAAGCTTCTTTAGGAAAAGACTTAGCAACCAGAGCTCTTGTCCAGGACCTCTCCATATAGAGCTAGTCCCCTTCTGGTAACTTCTCTCACCCACCCCTTTCAGACCTAAGAGTATTAATGACCCTGCTTCCCTACTGCCAATGTCAATGGGGTGCTATATCCTCTCTTAAGAGACTCCCAGCATCCTTTCCTACCTTAGTCAACACTGCCTTTATTAAACTCGCCTTCCTGTGCTCGGTTTGGGGGAGCTGTTTCCTATCGGTATCCTGATGGTACACACACAATGTGTCAAATCCAAAGCCTGCAGGGTGGAGTTTTGCTTATGCTATGAATCTGGTAACTCAGGAGTCCTTCTCCCCAGGTCACACAGCTGGGAAGTTGGCAGCAGTGAGGAGCCTCCTGCTGTCTGGCTTTAAGCCTCTCATCCTGGAAATGGATGTGGGAGAGGGTAAGGGAAGAAGAGGGAGATGCAGCACCGAGGACGGGTCCAAGTGAGGGCCTCTCCTCACCTGCACTGGGTTCTAGCAATTGGCTAGACTATCTCACCAGGAGTTAATAACAGGCTCACAGACTGAAGCCAGGAGAGGAAATTAAAAAGGCTGATGACTAGCAACGTGGGTGGCAGCCTCCTACACACAGAAGAATAAGGCTCTTGCAGACTGGGACACTGTCTTCATACAGGAAGGAGGAGGTTGCTGCTCACTCTGAGGTTGAGCCCACATGGAGATGAAGGAGACCAACAAACAGGGGCAAGGGGCCTAGGGCCTGGGAAGATCCAAAATCTAGCTCACTCATTCTCATCCTCCCAGGCTCCCAAAAGTAGGCTTGGACTTTGTCCACTTTGGTGAATGCAGATCAGAGAGGGACCTAGGGTGATCTGGGGACAGCAGTGGTGGTATGTTCCTGGCTCACTGCAACCCAAGTGCTTTTCTAAGCTTTAGCTCAGGAATCCTTCCAGGCTCCATGAGCACAGAGTGGTGACACTTCCAAGCCACACGGACCTGCATTCACACACCAGCCAGATCGCACACCCAGTGTACCTCAGCGTGCTCTTCTGTGCAACGGGTACCTTGGGGTTGCAGTGAGGCTTCCACAGGACATAAATGTGGACAGGCCAGCGGGCTTGCACACAGTAGGATTTTATGATGACAGAGTTCACTATTTTTGAGCATTATGTTCCAGGGACTGTATATAAGCATAACGACCCTACTAAGACTGTCAAATTATTCCACTTTACAAGTGGAGAAACTGAGGCACGCTTTTTTGTTTGTTCTAAAAGATAACCTGCCAAAGGTCAATCAGAGGCAGCAGGAGGCAGATCCAGGGCTCCTGCCTCACAGAATCCAAAGGTCATTTCAAGCCAAATGCTTTTGCATGGCTTCAAGCAAAGAAGTCAGAAGAAGGTGAGAGTGAAGGCTTACTAACACCTACTATGGGCCAGGTGATTGGGACTGAATGCCTTATTTAATCCTGTTAGAGCATTATCACCTTCAAGCTAAGGATGCATAGCTCTGGGGGCATAGCACAGTGGTGAAGCATGTGGTTACCACTGGAAAAGCACCCTGGTTTTGATTCACAGCACCCCCCAAAAAACCCAAGTATAAACTGAAGCTATCCAAGTGCCTAAACAGAGGACCCATGCAGTTTTCCCAGTCACACAGGTAGAAAAAGGCACAGGAGGTACCTGAACCTAGGTCTTTCTACTGTTTTGAATTACAACTCTTCCTCTAGCGCCAGTCATCTGGAAAGCCAAGGTGCTAGGAAGCTGTAAGTAGGGATCCCTGAGCTGGGCGTGGTGACACACACCTATAATCCCAGCATTTGGGAGTCTGAGGCAGAAGGAAAAAAAAAAGAGGGATCCCTCAGGTCCCCATTGTGGGAACTGAACGAAACACTGAACTCAAAGTCATGAGACCAGGGTTGCCATGACCAGACTGCCAACCTACCCTCTGGGATCTTTCCAGAGGTGTGTCAAAGGTTGGAGTGGTCAGGAAGCTTTTAGGCCTCTCTCGATTCCATTCCAAGGTGACCTGCAACATCAACTTGCATTCCTCCAATGATGCCAAGCTTTAGAAGCAGTTCACTACTTGAAGGACAAGGTATCAGGAGGCAGCTGAGAGAGGCTAAGGGCCCAGGGGTTCTGGCCTTGTGTGGACCTATTTGATTGGGAAGATGACAACAGCATCTTGATCTCCTATGGGTGATGTAAGGATTGTTAATGTGGGTAGTCCCTGACATGCAGCAGGGACCCTACAAATGGTAGCCATCCTGAGAGGACACGGAATCTCCCAGACTGGTCCACAGTGATGCTCATGGGCCTAAGTGGTTGGCCAGCTGCCGAGGACGCCCTCAGCACTAGGTCATCTTCCCAGAGCTCCCATCTGCAGGCCAGTCAGGGCCCAGGTGACCTCCTCCATGTCTGGCCTCTAAGCACTGGGCCCACCCCTTCCTGCCTGTCTTCTTTCACTTGCAAATATTTAAACAGCATGAAAGGTGAATTAATCTGAGGAGTCAGCTTGAGCAGGGAAATCAGGGCCAGTTTATGAAGCAGGAAAAGGGGTTCCTGGGGCTCCGTGGCCAGCCCTGTCTTCTCCCCTCCTCACACCTGCTACCTGCCCACAGGAAATACCCTCTTGCTGCCCACCTGGGACCTGCCACCTTACCAATCGCCTCACTGTGCCTCCCTGCCTCCCCACCTCAGCCTGCACTTACTCCTCTAAGTCTCAGATAGGACTGGCACGCCCCATATGCAGAGTTGTCATAAGGATTAAGAAAAATGTAGGTAGAGGACTGCCAATAGGACTCAGCACACAGCTGGCATCAAATCCAGGAGGCACTCTAGGGATACAAGCAGGATCATAATACTGAGAAACCCCAAGGCCCAGGTCAGGCTCCAGTTCTGCCATCTGTGAGGTGACTGCAGGCCTCAGTCTCTTCACTATGAAGCAGGGATGGTACCCACATCCTCCAGGGCTGCTGTGGCATGTTCAAGCAGCCAGGCATGTGTCGGGTAGGTGAGAGCCCCCAGATACCCTGTCCATCCCTTACACTTTCACTCAGGATCCATTCACATGTCCCTCCGCAGAGGAGCTCACCAACCAGCCTAACATGCCACTGTTACCTGTCTCCCCTGCCTGCCCTTTCCCTTAGGACTTACCATATCAAGACCCACCTCTTCACAAAGCTCTGGGTTTACCTGTCTAATACCCATCTCTCCCAGGAAGACCTTGATCTACCACAGCAGGTGCTCAGTATATGCCAGTGAGTAATGCTGGTTATATTAACAACAGCAGCTAACACCTGGGGAGCTCTGGCCGGGCAGTGTCCTGGACTCCTTTCCTTCCTGATCCCATTGACATACACAAGGCCAGGGCTAGCTGCTTTCCTACAAAAGATCAGATAGCAAATCTTTCAGGGTTTGGGGTAGGTTAGCCAGAGAAAATATAGGATGGCTGTAAATCTCAATTTCAGATAGATAAAGAGCCATTTTTAGTAAAACTATGTCTCCACCATTACATGGAGTATTGCATGAGGTACTGGCTGTTCCTCTAAAATTCAATTTTAACTAGGCATTCTGAATTTTTATTCACTATGTCTAGAAAATTATTTTTACTTGTTGAATCTCATGAAGCTGTTTTCAGGCCACATACTGTTAGGTCACATAGTCTCTTTCGTGTTCACAACCCTTTCAAAATTTAAAACAATAAAAACAAAGCCATTAAAGGTCAACGTGACAGGTTGAACTCAGCCCAGATGGACGCCTGGTTAAAAGTACTGAATGCAGGGCCAGTAAAGTAGGCCTAAATTAAAGTCACCAAGGCTGTGCACTGCTCTTCCAGGCTGCTCGTTTATACTCAGGTCACTGCTCTAGGCCCCACCCACGTCTCAGATGGCTGGCACCTGGCAGAATGGGATGTAGCCACAGGCATCCTGACTCTTATCTGTAAGAAACCAGAAGAGGATTGGATGACTAAATTGGGATGCCAGGAGGGCTCTACAGGGTAGCATTAAAAATAACTCACAGCATGTGGGGCAAGTGTGTGGGGTGACTTAAAGGCCCCTTGGCAACCAATAGAGTAAGGGGCTGACAGAAGGCAGGTGATACCACTATGCTCGAAGGCACCTTGGGTTCTCAGAACTGGTATAAACCCCTTGCCAGGCTGGCATCTCTTTCCACTGAGCCTCAGACCAGCTTCTTAAAGGTGGCATCATCATGGCTCATCTCCAGTGCCTTCAGCCAGATGCCCCTCCCTGATGTCCCAGCTTGCTACCTGTAATTCAGGTTGCAAACTTCAACCAAGACATCACCTCCTCTGGAAGCTTCCCTGCATTCTCCAGGCAGGGTAGACAAGTACGCTGCCTTTTCCATATGACCCATTAGCACCTCCTTCCAAGCACTTATCACATGAACCTAGTGTTATTCAATCACCCAGTATCTGCTGCCTGTGTGGCCAGAGACATTAAAGACATAAACTAAGGCACACAATGGGTAACTGACAATATGAGACCAGGTTTCTGTAGCAAAGAATGTGGCTCTATGAGAACAACAGAAGAGGAGGTCAGGGAGGGCTTGCTCAAGGAGGTGGTGATGGCTCAAGATCTGAAATACAAGAAGTTAAGTCTCTTAGTTTCTGCAACTCTAAAGCAGAGAGAAAAATCTGCTCTCCTACCCCTGCAACTGCCTCCACAGAATTGCTCTGGAGCTCACCAAAGGAACAGATGTAAGGACAATGTGGCAGGGAAAAGCACTATATGCAAAGAGCTGGCAGTTAATTTTAAAATTTGTTATGGGTGAGGCATGCAAGAGGTGACAGATGGGAGGGGCTGGTGGAGGTGGGAGCTGGAGTATTTTGGAAGCTCCAAGACACACACAGACCTGAGGGAGGGAGGAAGAGAAGGGCAGCAGGAGGGAGGGGCGAGTCTGCAGACAGTGACTGTCTCCATGCCGTGGTCCGATCTCCCTTTCCTGCTCAATCTTGCCCCCCCATCCTGAGCTCTGCCACACGTGCCATTCCTTCTGTGCGCCCCAAGCTATCCCACCACCCGGCCTTGGCTCCTGTAGGCCCCTCACTCAATCCCCACCCACATCTATTCCCATCTCCAGCTCTGGAAAAGTCCCCCAGTCCTCCAGGGCCAAATCACATGCCCTCTCCTCATCCACTCCTGAGCCACGCACCAAGGTTTCTGTGGTTCTCCCTTTTCTGAGCTCCTACTATCACCTCTGCCGCTACTTGGTTATGAGCACTTGGCTCTGGAATCCCACTTCCAGAATTTCAGATCTTGCGTACATGACATGGGGCAATCCATGCTCCTTCTTTGAGCCTCAGCTTCTCCATCAGCAAAATAAGTGACATTGGTTTCTATCACAGGCATAAGATGACTAATCAACCCTTCACATCTGAGGGTTCCTTATCTGCACGTCCAACTGCACACGGATAAAAGTATTCTGAAAAACCCTCAACTTTATTAAATATGTACATTATTCCCTAAGTACTTCAGTATAACAACTGTTTCTATTCTACTATATGTAACCCAGAGATGATACAGTATACAGGAGAATGTACACAGGTCCTACACATATCTGCACCATTTTCTATGAAGGACTTGAGCATCCGTGGATTTGGGGATCTCAGGGAGTCTTGGAACCCATGTCCCTTAATACTGAGGAGAGCACTGTGCATTCTAAGCATTAATACAATAGCTGTTGCACAGTAATAAAAGCTCTGAACACTTGTTTTAGGTAGAAACAATCCACAGGTACTTATAAAATAAAATGTTCACTGTGTGCTGGTGCCATGCTTAAGGGAAGACTTCAACTAATCTTCATGGTAGTTCAGGGAGGTGGGTATGGTTCCATTCTACAGATGAAGAAACTGAGTCCTGGCTGGGTCAAGCGACTTGTCATAAAACACACAGCTTGGGCGTGGCTGGGTGGGGATCCAAACCCAGGACTACTGATCCCACATTGAGCCTGACACACAGCAGAGTAGTTCATTCAACAAACACTTCTGGATGTTTCCTGTAAATGAGGTTGACCCAACAAGCCCAAGATTCACAGCAGTGCCATTACGCCTGTAGAGAGGCCAAGATCTGAATCAAGACTTCCCACTCCGGTGCCCTAGGCTGCCTTGTGGGGACTCTAGCAGCAGGGTAGCCACCTAGCCTATGTGTTGTACCCTCAGCCAATTCCTTTTGGGTGACCAAGCTCCCTGCTCCTAGAACCAGCAGCCAGCAGCACCTGTCAGCTCCACTTTGCCCTGGGCCACTGGTTTTCAGGGTCCACCTCTCCCACTATAGCTGACACTTTCGGTCTCCCTCTCTCTGCCACATGTAGGTTCTCAAGAACTGTGCTAACAAAAAGAAAAGCCAATCTGGAGGTCTGTACACTTAGGATTCAACATTCTGGGGAAGGGAATATTACAGAGATGTTAAAAAGATCAGGCCAAAAGTAAAGAGTAAATGGGATGAGAGGCAAGAGAAAAGGAAGAAAGGGACAAATATGTATGTATATATGTATACGCAGGATGGCTAACACGGTTCCACTATTGACTTATGTCACTTTATGATAAGGAACAGTTAAGGATTGGTTGTTTGATCAAGATTGTATATCTATATGTGTTTTCCTGAGCATGCACTTTGAAGTTATCAATATGTAATACAGAAACCATTGTTAATCCCATCACTTTGTCTATAATTCACTTTTGACTGTACTGTTCTTGCGCTACTGTGTGTCTCTTTGTTTTTTTTTTTTTTTTTTTTTTTTTTTTTTTTTTTTTTTTTTTTTTTTTTTTTTTTTTTTTTTTTTTTTTTTTTTTTTTTTTTTTTTTTTTTTTTTTTTTTTGCGGTACTGGGGATCGAACTCAGGACCTTGTGCTTGCCAGGCAAGCACTTATTCCACTGAGCTAGATCCCCAGCCCCTGTGTGTCTCTTTGTTAATGTTCTCCTTTTTCTTCTTTTCTTTTTTACTTTAAAAAATAAAAAAATTAAATAAAAAGATCAGTCACCTCCAGGAGCTGGAAGAGGCAGGGATGAATAGTTGGAGCACAAGGGATCCGTAGGGTACTGAAAATGCTCAGTGACAATGGTGGGTTCATGTCATTATACAATGGCTCAAACCCACAAAATGCACATCAACCACAAACCTTAATATAAACCACAGGCTCCAAATGCAGGTTTGTTAATTATAACAAATGCACCATGGAGGGAAGAGGCCAGCAGGGGAGGCTGTGTGTATATGCAGAGATGGGGATCTACAGGAAATCTCTAATACCTTCTGTTCAATTTGGCCATGAACCTAGAGCTGCTCTAATAAAATCAAGACTGCAGCTGGGAGAGTAGCTCAGTTGTAGGGTTCTTGCCTAGCATGCACAAGGCCTGGGTTCAATGAGCCCTGCCTCACAGCACTGCAAATAAATGAATAAAGTCTAAAAAAAACCAGACAAATATGTTTTCCTCATTCTGCACCAGAGAGGGTGCAGGCAAGGAGCCCAAGTTTTCTGCAAAACTCCTCCTTCTAAACCAGCTTCTCCACAGACTCTGCGCAGCATGATCTGGAAGGGAGTTTGGGTCTTCACAAAGGTGTCAGGTGGGGGCAACTCAGAAACCCTCCTTGCCACCTCCCCAAGGAAAATCCCAGGGAACACTCAGGGACCTGGGGGGTCATCTCTCTCTGTTGTCTTTGACCTGTCTCCCATCCCTCTCCTCACTCTCTGCTCCCTCGTTTTCCCTAAATTCGGCAAGCTACTTCAGTACCTTGTTCCGTACTCTCAGTCCCCTACAGCTGCTCCTTTCTATCTTTAAACTATCAGCTCAGTTAACACCTCCTCTGAGCAGACCCCCAAATGTACCCCAACACCTCTCTCCCCCTTTCTCATCCACTGCTGAATCAATGTTATTTTTCCACCTGTTGGCCTGTCCATTGTTGGTCCCTCCTCCCTAGACTGTGACTGCAAGAGGGCAGGGACCCCTTGTGCTCTCACCACTGTGTCCCTAGCACCCACCACAGCAGGCTCTCCAACAAATGCTGGGGGGGGGGGAATCCCATGTAGGTCCAGGACACACTCCCCCTTCCTGTCACTACCACACAGCATAACGGATGACAGCAAAGCCCCAGAGTGGGTTCCCTATCTTAGAGCAGGGCTTGGATGAGGGAGGGGAGGGAGGGGAAAATGACAGAGTGGTGGCCTGTGGGCTTCCAAGTATTAGAAAAACCCTTCCCCAGTTTCTCCTCCCAACTTGCCCTGAATGTGGGTACTGGGGTTTAGGGGGAAGCAAAGGCCTCTACTCAGAAGCTGCCAGACTGGCCTGTAAACTGCTCACCTGCTCACTATAAACAGGCATCAGACATCATTCTCTAACAGTCTGAGGAAAGGACACCTGGTCATTACCTGGAAGGAAGGACATTCTGTGGCTGAAAGGAGGTTCTGAGCTGAGCACCAGGCACCTGCGCCTGCGGTGTTACCTGGGGCATCTTAGCGCGAAGGTCCTCAAGCGGACGCCCACACAGGCATCAAGGGAAATGATGGAGCTTTGGGAGGGATCCCTACCTCACTCCATTCCTCAAGAAAGATGCCAGGATGATTCCTGAACCAGGCCCAAACCCTGCATGCCAGCCAGCATTCTCCTGGGTGCTGGCCCCTGCCAAATGTACCTGGATTCCCTGGGAAACACTTCATTGTCTCCAGAGTGACAGGCCTTGTGGATGAGCAAGATGCACACCGAGTCTAAAGCAAGCCCATTTCTCCAAAGATTGCTTAAACTTTGGGCAGCCGTGAAAAATAAGAAAGGAAATTTTTAGATGATTGCTTAAAACACATAAAAGTAAACTAGAGAATAACAAACCACCCATTTTAAACTTTAAGGGCAACAGTCCAACACTGTGTCTTAGCAGTGGCTTCAAACCTGCTTCCACCTCTTCCAGACTGTGTGATCTTGGGCAAGTCACTTCACTTCTCTATGCTTCAATTTACTCATGTATAGAACAAGGTAGTAAGCCACGTAGGGTGTTGCAACTCTGTAATACCAGACTCTGGGAGGCTGAGGCAGGGCTCAGTTCAAACCCACCCTGGGCAATTTATCAACTTGGTGAGACCCTGTCTCAAAAAACAAAACAGGCTGGGGATGTAGCTCAGTTTGAAGCCCTTGGGTTCAATCCCTGGTACTGCAAAAACAAAACAAAAACAAAAAACTGCCACTGTAATAAACAGAACTCCTGTAGTTGAAATCGGTCTGTGGTTGAAACTTTTACACTAAATATGTAAATGTTTACAGATGCATATAATGCCTGTAACATGATAGAACTTTCTGGAAATGTTTTACACCTGTGTTGTCTCATCATATACTATCATTAGTTATATGTTGCTGGTGAGCACTTAAAACATGGCCAGTGTGACTGAAAAACTGCATTACATTTAATTTAAAATTAACTCAACTGAAATGTAAATAGGCACTGCAAGTATTGGCTAACACTGGCCAGGGATGGTCTGGAATGCAATAAAATCGAGTTAGTAGAGGCTGCCATTATTAGAATACTTCTTGGTTTAGGAACTAAGAGACAGGAGACTGTACTATGCTCTTTTTAACATCATGCCATCCTGTAGGGTATTGCAGACTAAATGCTTGTACCCCTCCCAAAGGCACAGATTGAAGTCCCACCCTCAAACCCATGGTACAGGAGGCTTTGGTGAGTGATTAGACCACGAGGCTAGAGCCTTCCTGAATGGCATTAACGCCCTTCTGAGAGAGGCCCATGAGCTCTCTGGGGCCCCTTCCACCTTGGGAGGACACAGTGAGAACTAGAGTGAGACTTCATCTCAAAACAAAACAACACAACACAAAAACCCTAGTGTCAATCTATTTTGTTAAAGCTGCTGCAGCTGACTCATACTCAGTGATTCTGTGCCGTATGTGGGTAACTGGGTTGTGGACTCCTTAAGTGTACAAATGAAAGCTGAGGACACTGTGTAGAACAAGTACAAAGTGTCTCCACAATTCAGGGATTCACACACTCTGATCTTACAGACACAGCTCACAACTAGCACTTGGGACCCAGGCACGCGCAAGTGCAAGGGGGATCCCTCCACTGTTTTAGGGTGAGCTGCATATGCAAATACCTCCACCAATGTGAAGGGGTCATCTGAGCTTTGTCTGCCTGGCGTCTGTCTCCCTGCCCTGCCATTTCACCTTGACTCTCCTCCGCTGTCCCTTTCTTTTACCCTCAGGGATGACTCTTCCCAAGGCCTGACCAATCAGAGCAATCTCACTCACTGTGATTGGTATAAAAGCAGCATGGGGCCAGTGGGATCTAATCCTAAAACTTGCTCTAGAACCACCAGGAAGGGGAAGCTCTCTCTTTTATTGTGATGCCAACCTCGCATACTGTGTCCCTAAAGCTGCTGGGGGACACTCTATTTCCCCATAGAGAGTGCTGAGCATAAAGCCAACAATTGCAAGAGGAAGGCAGCACAGAGAGATGGAGAAAAATAGTGTCCTGATGACATCACTGAACACCTGGATACAGCTGTACCTGAAGTTTGATCATCCTGAATTTCCCCAAACAAATAAATCAATTTTTTGATCTTTGCTTTGTGTTTATATATTTATTTCTTGTTTAGTGGTGATGAACCTATGGCACACATGCTGCAGCAGGCTGTTTGTTATCACTGAAAACTCTAAAAGGTTCACCATCACTATTCTAGACAGTTTTATTAGAGTTTAACTTGGAATGGATCCTGCCCCTCTGCTTCTCCACTGTATGTCCTTGGTTCAAGTTTTTTAACCTCTCTGAGCTTCAATTTCCCTGTCAGTAAAGAACAGTCACTAATTGTACTTAGAAGATTGCTTTGTGGATTAAGTGAGATAAAGTACAATTTAAATAGGCATTAAGTGCAAGTTGCTATAATTCCAACTTATTCATTAAACATAATTTTCTGCTGCCATCCTTAATAAGCACTCATAATGAGTGCAAAACTTTGCAAAGAAGAAAATAAAGATCTCTTCATCCACCACCTTCTCAGATCACCAAAAAGGAAAAACAAAATGTACCAGCCTCATCTGCATTTAGAACTGAGCCCCTTAGCCCTGGGCTCAAAGCAACTTTGCTGGCAGATGGCTCAAAGGGGCTCAGAGCTCCTCAAACCAAGGGACAGTCTCTGGAAAATGATGGGCACCCAGACCCAGAGGGAGACCCAGAGATTTCCCAGGACAGGAAGGCAGCCAACCATGCCCCTCAGCCCTCCAGACTGCACTAGAGGGTTTGTTTCTTTGGACCTCAAGAAATTCATACTGCTACTCATTCCACAGCACTCCTCCGGGGCTGCAGTGCCTGTAGCCCAGGGCTACCCCGGGGAGAGAAGATCCTACAGAGAGCACTGGTACATTCAGCTGTAACCAGAGAAGTTGCCAAGTGTCCTTCTGTGACTGAGTCATCTTGATTCTAGCAGGACGAGCGGAGCACTGTGCAGACCCCTCTGGGAGAAGTGCCAGTAGTCAGGCAGTAACAGCACAGACAGCTGCTGTGGGAAACCACACCCTTGCTGCCACTGGACCCATAAGGAGACTATCAAGTGAGAAGTTCACATGCTCTAAAGGCACAACCATATTTGAGCAGGGGCTGTCTGGCCTCTGCCCCACTCTGTACCCCTAGTAGGATTTAGCCCCAGAATAATGCAAAGAAGGCTTTTAGAGCCAGACTACCATGCTGCAGCACTGACAATTTCCATGACCTTAGATGAGTTATCTGCCATCTGGGTGCCCAAGTTTCCTTATCCAAAAGAGAAAGTGTTTCATCTACTTCACAAGGCTGCTGGGATAGTTAAATGAGGGCACTTCTATAAAACTCATTACATGCTATTTTTCCTTAAAAGAAGTCTATTCTGTTTAGCTGAGCTCTGATTTTCCCTGAACAGAGTGAAGGTTCCAGAAAGCCTTATCAGCTACCATGTTTTAAGTCTTAAATTCAGATGCAGCAAATTAAGGGCGGAGAAAAACAGGGCATACTTGGCTTTTAGAAAGTGGCACCAGCCATGCTGAAACAGAGGAGCTGAAGCTCTGAGAGCCATGCAGCTGTCTGAGCCATATGGGTGCTGGGGCAGGAGTGAACAAGGTACCCAGGCCTCCTCATGTCCTACTCAGGTTCTGCATTTGCAACTGCACGGGCCTACAGGGGGATATTGGTGCCCTTTCCTCCCTGCTGACCTGCCAAGGACGGTTCCTCTGGCTCCTTGAGCAGCTCTGGAGCTGTATAGCAAGGGACACACAAGGAAGCAAGAAAGCCAGGCTCTTCCTGCCACCTGGCCACAGAGAACCAGAGCACCAAGCCTGCTGCAGATGCTCAGAACTTCCCACAGCTTCCAGAACCCAACACTGCCAAAGCCTTGAAAAAGCATCAAAATGCATCCAATTGGATGGGGCTGTAGTAGTCATGAGGAGGATTCCAGCCCTCAGGCCCACAGTCTGAGTCAAGCCTGCAGGCCTCCAACAGCCCCCTACATGCCACCTGGCACTCCCATATGCATTTAATGGCAAGCACTTCTGGGGTCATTATTCAGCCCAGGGGGGGCGTGGGAGGAGACTGTGATTCTTAGCCCAAGAACCTAAAGCCCAACAAGTAAGGCAGGAATGTCCTCTCCCACCTCATGGCCTAATGTTTTGCTTCCTCCCCATTTGTCTTGAGACAAATTTACAGATTCCTTGCCTGCTCAAAACTCTCTAAACTCTACCTGGATTCCTATATTCATTCCATTCTGGTTTTTTTTTGAGACAGGGTCTCACTATGCAGTTTAGGCTAGGTTTTAACTATGTAGCCCAGGCTGGCTTTGAACTTATGCCCCACTCTGAGTGCTGAGATTGCAGGTGTGCACCACCATGCCCACCCAAGGCTCCCATCTTGCCCAGAGTAAAAGCAAAAGTTTTCAAGGGGCACCAGCCCCTGCACGATTAGCCTCCAGCTCTTTCTCCAACTTCTATTCCTGTTCACTCCACTCTGGCTTCACTGGGGTTCTGTTCCTCAGTGTTCTGTTGTTTCCAACACCTTTCCTGAATGTGTCCAGTCCAATTCTTCTTTTTATTCAGGTCTCTTCTCAGGCATCGCCTAGCAAAAGGCCACCGGCACCATGACCTCCGGCGAGCCCTTCCCATCCAGCTCCAGCCTTTATAAGCTTCATAACGCTAGTCATCTTGAAGATACATCATTCAGCTATTTGTCCCCCCATTAGACTGTACACTCAATGATCATGTAACGAGTCTCCTTATCTCACTTTTCAACTTGCACCTTCTAGAACAAGGCCCAAGACATGGTGCATACCTGGAAGAAAGAATGAAAGGCAGGAAGGAAGGAGAAAATAAAGAAAGAAGGAAGTTTTCTTTAATTAAGAACTGGCAGAAAATGTTCACCTTGCTTGCTGCTATCGGGTGAAACTTCCTGAAATACAACTCAGAGCAAACCCTCCTTTGCTCACACATCTTCTACAGCACCTTGCTATCTGTTGGGGCAAATCCAAGTGCTAGAGCCTGGCAGCCACAATCCTGCACAAGCTGAGGTTAAGTGGGATTTTCTGCCTCATCTGCTTCTTCTACATACATGAAATCCTGAGCTGTGTTTCTCGGCTTTGTCTGAAGTTCACAGCTCCGTACCACTGCTCTCTGTCACAAGCTACTGTCCCAGAAGAATCCTGGCTGCCCCATGGACTGGCTATGTGACCTTGAAGCTGACTGCTCACCTCTTTGGGCCTTCAGTGCCTCATGTATCAAGTCGAGGAGATGATGATTCTTCTTCTTGGAACTTTGTCAGGAGGGATGGAGACAATGCTTGGGAAGCCCTGGGCACAGCACCTGGCACAGAGCAACTCTCCAACACAGGCAGGAACTGGGCATCACAGAGTCCAATCTCCCTCCCACAGCCTATGCCTACTGTACAGGGAAGATGCTGAGACATACTGAAGTCTGTCCTGGATGACAGCTAAAGAGGCAGGACCCTTTCTCACTGCCCCTGCTGTGCCTCTGGACTGAAAATATGGATACAAAACAACTTAAAAGCAGTGAGAGGGATTCAAAAGGAGGACACCTGCATCAGCCAGCTGGAAGAAACAAAGGACCACTGTGGGCACAGGGTCTACACTTTGTACCTTCTCCAGCACTAGGTAAGCATCCCTAATCCAAAAATCCAAAAACTGAAAAACCTTTTGACTGTGACATGCAATGATGCCCCAAGTGGAAAATTCCACATGACCTTACGCAAAGGGTCACATTCCAAATGCTGGTAACACTACACAGAATTAACTCCAGGCTAGAGAAACAATGTGCATATGAGGTACAAATGCAATTTACTGGTATATTTGGGTCTCATTCCCATTAGCATGCAGATACAAACATGTCAAATTTGGGGGATACCCAAAACTTTCTGATCCCAAGCATTTCAGATAATGGACAGTACTGTCACACCAGCCAGATACTTCTTGGTGGGTCAGGGTAAAGGTGGTAGTAGAGTGGGTGTTCTGTCATCGCAGAATATTGAGCAGCAACCCTGGCTCATTCCCACAACCAAAATGTTTCCAGACACTGCCAAATGTGCTTGGGAAAGGGTTGCCAGATTTAGTAATGCATATTCATTTTGAAAACTTACTCATTGCTCATCTGAAATGTAGGCTGTGTGTGTGTGTGTGTGTGTGTGTGTGTGTGTGTGTGTGTGTGTGCTGCCAGGGTCTCTCCCATGCTAGGCAAGTGCCATATTTTTTCTTTTTTCTTTTAGCTTTTTATTTTAAGGCAAGGTCTTACTAATTTGCCCAGACTGGCCTCAAACCTGTGATCCTGCTGCCTCAGTCTCCCAAGTAGCTGGGACTACAGATGTGCACCACCACACTACCTCACATGTAAAATTAAAGTGGGCAACCTGTATATTATGTAGCAAACCAATTTGGAAGTGGAGTTGGTAAAGCTATACCCTCTTCTTTCATTAAGACCACTGAGGCAGAGCAAACCTATGGAGTCCCCACTGCACCATCAGCTGCTTCCTTCATTTTCCTCCAGCCTCAGCATGCCACGATTTCCTCTCCCATCCCCTTGCCCCTACTGAGGCAGAAGGCTCACTCCCCCAGATACTCTCTGCTCAGAAGCTGTGATGATGGCTCCATAGTCACAGCTGTTTCAGCTCACTTCACAGAGTTAAATGTGGCTTCCCCTGCAGGACTTGCTCCTCTGCCTGCCCCCTTCCTGGGGTCTCAACTGCTGCCCACAAACACTCGCCTTCCCTTCTTCAATTAAGAGAATCCCCATACCCCCATCCAGGCTGAGGGAGAAAACAAGGCAGTTAGTCACTTTGCTTCCTTTATCAACCAGTGTTATGTGGCTGGCTCTTTTAATGGCTGTTGTCATGACGACAGGAAGCCAGTCCCTGCTAGCTCTAGGAACCAAAACAAAATTAAAGGGTGGCAGGGAGGGCAACAAGAGCAAGGAAGGAGCCAGGGTACAGCTGGCTGGAGTTGCCTGGAGGAAATCATACTGAGGCCGCCCTGTCTCCAGCTCTCCCTTGGTGGCAGGAAGAGAGGAACAACACACACACACACACACACACACACACTGCTCTGGAGAAGCTCAGGCAAATGTGGTGTTTTCATACAGGTTCTCCTGCTAGGTGAGTAATCTTCATTCACATAATGAATAAATCTAAACTCAGGCCCTTGTGAAAACAAAGACGGTCACTTGTCCTACACCATACAGTTCACAAACACTGAATTTCCAGTTCACTCACTTCTTTCCAGATTGCCCACTTCCTTCCTCCCCATTCTCTTGCCCTTGCTTGGTGAGAGCAGGCACCATCCAACATGATTACTCTCCCTCTCTGCTCCAACTACCTGGGTTCCTCCAAATCCACCCTGTTCTCTCCAACCACTGAGTCTTCTGTACATACAGTTCCTGGAATCCACAATGGGTTTTCCTTCTCTCCTCCTACCTCACACCTACAGAGCCTACTCATCTTTTATATGTTCTTCAACATCACATTTTTGGGAAAGAACTTCCTCCACACTATGCATATTATTTCTACCTTGTTCTGTGATCCTTTCTTCTTCTTGATGGTGGGGATGGAACCCAGAGTCTCACATGTGCTGGGCCACTGCTCTACTAAGCTGCACCACAGACCATTTTGTATTCTTGTGCCTCCCCTCCAGACCCTGTGCATCTTACTCTCCTAATCACACTCAAGGTTCTGCCAGTCTGTCTCCTGCAGCTGGATGTCAGTGCCAGTAGGACAGAAACCAGGCCTGTTTCCTTTACCACTGTGCCTAGGAGCTGGCTCAGTGCTGGACACACACCTTCCCAGGAATTGCATCCAGGATTTGAACGCTGCTCTGGCTGAGTCCAAGCGCCCTGTGTGTGTACGTGTGTGTGTGTTGCTGGGGCTCAAACCTAGGGCCTTGCACATGCAGGGCAAATGCTGTAGGCAAGTGCCCTATCACCTAGTCACTTCTCCAGCCCCAACCAAATACCTTCTTACCCTGCCACCTGGGCACTGGGCTCTGATGGTTTCCTACATCAGCACTGGACAGAGCTTACAGCCCATGGCCTCTACCTTCCCCTTGGTGGCTACAGTGGTTCAGACCAAGCTTACACACATGCCTGGCTTATCTAAAACGGAAGTTAACCACTAAGGTACTCCTTCCAGCAAGCAGGGTGAGACTATGACCGGTAGCGATGTGACTCCTCTGAACCTTGAGGGTTAGAGAAGAAAGAAGTGATGGGATTCTCAGATTTCTAGGCAAAAGCAGTCCAACTCCATTAAAGATGAGCTCTCTAACACTGGAGGAACCCCACCCCTCAACCCCTGCTGTGCCCAGAGGTGAGCGAAGGAAGGAAAGAACAGGGATGTCTGCTTTGGAGAGCACAGACTTGTCACTCGGGGGCACCCAGTAGTCAACAGGGAACTCAAAGATGCCAAACTCTAACCTGCCCCCTGTACCTATTCTGTGCCGTAGAAACAACCCCTACTCTACCCTCTCTGGTCCTGCATATTTTCATTTGTATACTGAAGATTATGGCGCCAACAGGACCCAAGGCTGTAGCACTGTATAGGCAGAGATGGGCAGAGATGGGCATATTTTGTAGCTAAGCTTGGCTCTGATGTCAGAGAGAATTGGAATGTAACGCCTGACTTTGCCCCTTCTTGGTTTAGTGCTCCCCTCAGGCTCCATGAGCCTCAATTTCCTTGTCTGTAAAATGACAACTCCACCCACTTCGTAAGGTTAATGTGCACTCCGAGCAAGGCATATAGCTGCCCCTGTAATTAGCAGCTATCATTAATGAAATAACTGGCCTTAATAAATGCAGAATTTAGAAACAGCCATGCATTTGCAACCAAGAAGCTTGCCCTCCAATTCTGTATCTGCAGGTTAACATATCTGCCTCTAGCAAGGTTCTGCACCTACCCATCTGAGGCAACAAGCAGGGTAACAAGTGTCTACCTGACTGGGGACCGGTGGCTTCCGTCCTCAAGCCAGGAGAAAACTTGTTCCAAGCCCTAAAGGCTGCTCCTAGGAGTCAGGCCCAGCCTTCTGGCCATCAGGAGTAGTACCTACCCAGCAGCCAATCCTAGACTGACATGCACCAGATCTGAAAAATCAGGACTACTGCTTCCTTCTATAGATGGGGAAACTGAGTCCTAGACTTGTGTAGGGTTCTGAGGGGCTGCTGGCAGAGCCAGGACCAGGAACTCAGCCAGAATCTTCCCTAGATGATTTGCTGATACTCTTTCCTGCCTACAGCTGCCTCCTCAATTGAACAACCATTTCATTAAAAAGAAGGGCTGAGCTGAAAACTTCCAGGCTTTCCAAGGAATACCATAATAATGTCCCCTTATTTTAAAATGCCACAATTCGAAGCCCTCTCTAGAACTGATTCTTCAAACAAAAGGGACATGACACATACAGAAACACATAAACACTGATACTCTACATGCTTCCTGTGGAGGGTGGGGCAGCAACAGGTTTGAGCCTGGAGGCTGCCTTTTCTGGCTGGCTGCCCCCTGCAGGGAGGGCCTTCTCTGTGTTTCAGTGGTGCCAACCATAACACACGTTCACGAACGGACAGGAAGCCAGGCACAGGGAGCAGGCTTGTTCACAAGATCTACAGCCATGCAGGGTTCCTGGCAGAGGACTCAAAGATGCAGACGGCAGCAACAGTGTCTCAGGCTGGGGAATGGGAATGGACAACACAAACGCACACATGGTCACAGCCTTAGCTTTACATTCACGCAACCTATGCGTCACATAAATATCCATAGGTTCACGCTCAAAAAATTATACACATATAAAGAAAAACATACACATGACAGAGACTAACTTGGGTTAGAGAGACGCACATACATTACACACACAGCCACAGGTGTGCGCATATACACATTCTCACGCAGTACAGGCACCTAAATGGTATTCTTACCCAGATCACTGTAAACTCTCCCCTCTACAACAACCCAGGAGGGCAATGTCTGTAGATACTGAAGGAAGACCCCTCAGAGTCCTGCCCACACGCTGCCCGAGAGACCCACACCTAGGGGAGGGGCCCTCGCCCTACCTCCGCCTCCGCCTCCACACACAGCTTAAAAACACCGAGGTTCCCCTCCCCCACCCGAAGCCCTCGGACCCCGAACCCCACCTGCTGCAAGCCCGCGGGAGGCATCGCCCACCGGGCAAGCCCGCCCCTGAGTTGGCCGCCTCTCCGTGGAGTCTTGTTCCCCCTTGGCGGTGGTCGCCCCCGCCCCGGGGTCACCCGCACCTACCTCCTTCTTCACGGTGCGCAGCAGCCTCTGCCGGGTCTCCGCCTCTGGGGACAAGCAGGAAAGCCAGTCAGCCGAATGGTGGGGGAGGCCCGGGCTGCCCTCCCCCCGCCCTGCGCGTGTCCTTACCCGCAGTGGCCGAAGTCATGGCTGGCGGGGTCCGGTGTTATCAGCAGCGGTCGCAGAACCTGCACCCGCCTCTCCACTCAGAACTACCGCAGCCGCTCGGGGCGGGGCCGAGCGTGAGGGACAGCGCAGGGCGTGACGTCAGGGGCGGGGTCGGCATCGGCTATTCCTCCTCCACTCGGAGAACTCCAGCGGCCGCGTGAGGCGGGACCGAGAGCATAGGCGGAGTCGGGTGCTGACATTAGGGGCGGGATCCGCCGTGGCTCCTCCTTCTCTCCGCGAATTGTGGCAGCTGCTTGGGGCGGAGCCGAGAGTGATTGACGGCAGAGGTAGCGATGTGAGAGGAGGCGGGGCGGGCAGCTCCTCCTGCTCAGCCCAGCCATCTCCTGAAGCTGCGCGGGGCGGGATTAAACTTGATGAATGGCTGAGAGTGCGACGTCAGGGGCAGGGTGAGCCGTGGCTCTTCCTGAGTTCAGGGACCCCTGAAGAGCGCGGGGCGGGGCGGGGCCGAGTATGATGGACAACAGAGGGGTGGACGTCAGGGGCGGGGCGGGACAGGACGGGACAGGGCGGGGCGGGGCCGACACCTCCTCTATAATAGGGGATCCATTCTCTGCATCTGTGCTGAGAGGTTTTTTTTTTTTTTTTTTTTTTTTTTT